>JASANE010010614.1:0-203271 GCA_030248225.1 Trileptium ribeirensis
TTCTATAATGGATCAAACCAAATGTAAATTCAACTAAACAACTACCATCCAAGCGTAACTTCACAATGAGATTCAAGGAACACGAGTACGTCGCCGGTTGCATGTCTGGATCCGCCAGCGAATGTTGCAGTTTAGAAAGCAAAATTTTCAGCACGCTTTCTACTTTGCTAAAAGAAAACCGGTTTCTATAATGGATCAAACCAAATGTAAATTCAACTAAACAACTACCATCCAAGCGTAACTTCACAATGAGATTCAAGGAACACGAGTACGTCGCCGGTTGCATGCTTGGCACCTTCCACCCGAGCACGAATGAGACCCAGTCGCTCTTTGCTTCGAACTAGTTTAATTTTGTCGCTCCATTTTTGAGCTGCCAAATGATCTTGTAGCTGATCGCCAAGTTCTTCTAAAAACAGCGGAGTCTTGGAAATATTTATAAAACAAATCAGAATTGTCAAACATGATGAATTTGCCGGAATGTTATTTATTTGTCTTCATATTGTTATTACCGCTGCTGCTAAAAGATTAAGCATGCGTTGTAAGCGGCCCTTACAAATACATACTCAAAATTCAGATCCCGGTCCTTGTATTTGTGGTGGTCACCGTACGGCCTCCCAGTAGGCACAGACGACCCGTCGGGGGTCGCTTTACTGCATCTCAGGGAATTTAGCTGGTAGATTGCAGAGAGATGAGGCGTCTTCGGCGGCTGTGTGTTCGGCCGCAGCTGCGCGGCAAGGCCGGTCGGCCGGCCTGTCAGGGACAGGGTGGGGTAGAGGTTTCGGTGCCTGAGGAAGGACAGGCGCCCTACACCCCTTAACATTCCTGCAATCTATATCTAAAGTATATATGTCGATGTGGTGGGTAGGGACGTTATTGCACCCAAAGCGTCGGACCGGCCCCCTCCCAAGCCATATGTACCTCCTTCAAGGTTCGGACCGCCCCCCTCCCAAGCCATATGTACCTCCTTCAAGGTTCGGACCGCCCCCCTCCCAAGCCATATGTACCTCCTTGAAGGTTCGGACCGCCCCCCTCCCAAGCCATATGTACCTCCTTCAAGGTTCGGACCGCCCCCCTCCCAAGCCATATGTACCTCCTTGAAGGTTCGGACCGCCCCCCTCCCAAGCCATATGTACCTCCTTGAAGGTTCGGACCGCCCCCCTCCCAAGCCATATGTACCTCCTTCAAGGTTCGGACCGCCCCCCTCCCAAGCCATATGTACCTCCTTGAAGGTTCGGACCGCCCCCCTCCCAAGCCATATGTACCTCCTTGAAGGTTCGGACCGCCCCCCTCCCAAGCCATATGTACCTCCTTGAAGGTTCGGACCGCCCCCTCCCAAGCCATATGTACCTCCTTGAAGGTTCCGCCGAAGCCGCGCGGAGGAAAATTTTAAGCAAAAATAGGTGTAAAAGTAACAAAAACTACATGCCACGATTTGTAACAATCTAAGGACACAGAGAATAGTTCAACTTTAAAATTTTATATATTCAGCTTTAATCGCAGCTCCGGAGTGTAATTTTGACATCTGACTTACAATATGTGCTAAAACACCATACGACATTTGTGCATTCCCAGTAGGAAAAATGTGTATGTTTTCAAATAAAAACCTCAGGATACACACAAATAGATATATATGTATATCAAAAAATATACGCTTATACAAATTAAATCCATGCCGAATAAATGTACAGCGTCAGACCCCTCGATACTTAGACCACAGGTGTGCACAGAGATGAGTAGGATCGCTACCCCTCAAAGCTTAGTACCTCTAACTCCTCCTGACTCCTAACCGCCAGCTCATTATCGCCGATCCTCATCCCGTGCGCCAACAGAATTGGAAAAAATTACATAAAATCGTAGCAAAAATAGGGGAAAATTAGCGAAAATACGGGAAAATTGAGCGAAATTGAGGAAAATTATGAGTTCCCAAAAAAAATTTGAAAATTTACTCTCACTCCTTATTTACCACCCTGTGTAGTAGATACGCCCCCGCCGCCGGAACCATATACCTACCCCTAAGGAGACGAACCTCGCACACCTATCAATGGCCATAATGGCATAGACTGCTTCAATGATAGCGACATAGTATTTCAAACTTCTCTTATACGTGTCAGAACATTGAATTAAAAAAAATTATCACGATGCCACTAATTTAGTTCATTAAAGTATTAGAAAAATTTTAAATTGTTAAAGCGAAACTTAGGTTAGCTCTGTTTTGGCATTAGCTTTTATTGGCCTTTGTGAAAATTAGTTTCCATTAATAAGACAGAAAAAGATTAACAAAAAATCTTTATACATATCTTACGACTAGAAATTATATATATATTTAGCTAGATCTTAGAAAGTTAATTGGAGGATAAAAACGATAAAAAATAAATCTAAAATCGTCTCTTGCGTAAAGGCGTGTTCACACGCTCAAACTTTTTGCTCAAATTTTGAGCTCAAAATTTGAACAAATTTTGATCAAAATTTGACGGTAATTTTTAAAGAAAAATTGCGAAATTTCAAAATTTGAAACAAAATTTGAGCTCAAACTTTTTCAAGTAATGAACCTTGTCAGTGATTGGCTGCAGGAATATCCTTAAAAATTTTGAACAGTGTTCACACATTCAAACTCACCAAAAATGCAAAAAAGATGCTTTCAAAGTTTGATCAAAATTTGAGCTCAAATTTTGATCAAAATTTGAGCACAAAGTTTGAGCGTGTGAACACGCCTTAAGGCTTTCACATATAACTTGCAACCGGCTTGAAGCAACAATAAATGGCAGCTGGTTTGTATTTCCGCTAAGCCATCGCCGTCTGCTTAATACATCGGCTGAGCAAACCCGAATAAAACCTGGTGAAACGGGTTTGATCAATTTGAAAGATTTCTGTGCCTGCGACGCATACGGCTGTTCCCCCAGGAATATTTCTATATGTATACACATAGATACACAATCATACATGGACCGAGGTCCGAAATCCTGGGAGCATAGCCGGGTGCCCAGGTGGGGGGCCTACAGCAAAGGGAGTAGAGCTGGTCGGCTGGGAGGGAGTGGTTGGGAGAAGGTGTGTACGTATGGGTTTGGCGCCTACGGCGCTTACAGGAGGTACGGCGATCTGTCAGGAGGCGCCGGGCTTTCGGGGTGTTCAGAGCCTCAGTGGTAACCCCCTTTATGAGCATGTACATCCATGATTCATTAACTTGGGTAATGTTTTAATAGGACAGCTGACATGCAATTCAACATATTCGACAGCGGACAGCTCATTCAATGCATATTTCCACTTGTAAATATATGATTGACTATAAATTTGGCAGATTTCAAGAGGGAATACCAACCAACCACACCTGCAGCTGAGACGACCACATAGTTATACTATATTCCGTGCTATACATACGCTAAAATAATACAGAACCCCCAGTGGTTCTAAAAGTTCACTATGATCGCAGCACGATTGTGAAATCGAACTTCAAATTGAGCCTCGAAATGGCACTATATAGGCGATAACGGGGTCATGCTGCAATTTCGATGAGCATTTGAAAACGTACTAAAATGCGTTTTATTTGCAGCCATTTCTCTAGATCAACGTGGTAATTGAGCAATTTTGGAAGGGCCTTCGATAGAGGTGCCGTCAGGAAATTTTAGCCTGGAGAGGGCTCACGTAATGCGAAGCTGGATTCTACACATGTATAGAAAAGTTGTAAGTTAAATAATTTGCAACAATAAACTAAGGGCACCAGCTAAAATCGGGGGCACTAAGTAAGCCTCGGGACGCAACCACCACATACCTACCCGTGATGACACATGTCGTTTTCGAAAATGTAGTAAATGCCCTCTACAAAGGCCGTCAATGAATCGAAAACTCGAAGCGTACCTCTGTCACTATAATCGTCGAATACAACAATTTGTTTCAGAAGCTGAGGATCGCTTCGCAATGCAACGCTATGGATCGTTCGGATCAACGGACTCAGCCATTCGTTATGAAAAATGACAACAACACTAGCAGTCGGCAGACGATTGTCGAATTGCTGTTGCTTGCATTGCTTGGCTCTGACATCAGGTAGCCGCCGATCGTTCCCAATTTTATCCGATGCCACAACGTTCATAAACCATTTTGGATATAGCTCATCGCCGTTGGTTTTATCACTTCCGCTAAGAACAACCGGAACCCCGTTTTCACCAGGTCGCTCAATCAGCGGCAAATTTTGGTCGGCTACGTACGTTTTTCGACTACGGTTTCCGCCTTTTCGATGTTTTTGACGATAATAATAATTATTATCAAGATCATCAAGACTAGCAAATTCTGGCTTGTAAACATCGAAAAGACCATAGTTATTTCTTCGAGAGTCCTAAAATGGTAAAACAAATAATCAAAAAATATCTGTTCACGACACAATGTGCAGAAACTATTTTAACATTTTAACAAATTTTAACCAAATTTGATTTTCAAATGTAAACTTTTATCAAATTTTGTTTTTACCTCGTAAGTCATTATTTACAACCAATAATTATTACAATTGTAAGGTAATTTATTAACTTGCAATTCATAGTCGCTATGCCCGTTAGACAATTGTCAATTTTTCCTGGTATATACGAGGCACCTAAACGTTTGTTGAACTTTCAAGAAAACTCTAATAAACGCTCTAATATCTGTATTCTTTGTACAACATTGCTGAATAAAATTATATAAGAGCAATGTAGATTATTCTATTCACAAGACCCTAATTTATCACATGGAGTTTTTCTTGCTCGAGTGATTATATTTTTGTCTCCCTAAAACCTAAGCCTAGATCTAAATCTAGGCTAGAGGTTAAAGTTTGTGTCCAAGCCTAATCACAAGACTAAGCGTAACATTAGCATGGGCATACAATGAAACTTTAAAAAAGTTTTTGTTCTATCGTACTCAAGTAAAGTTCCGCCACTGTTTACATGGAACGTTTAATGATCTGATGATCTTGGTATACAATACTGGTTTTATTTTTTAAGCGATTTCGGAAAGTTAGTGCTGCAATTGACATTATTTACGCGGCGGTGTTTGGTCAAAATTGGTATTCGAATAGGCCCATGGGACGCAAAATAGACGAAAACGCAATATCTTTGCAATTGCACGAGCTACATTTGTGTTACTGGTTTCATTTTGTAGAATAATTTGTCCTCTATTTTTAAAACCTACGTTCTCTAACTCCAGAAATAAGCAATTAGCGAGTATATATCCACACGTGCTTTCAGGGAACAGGTGGATTATTCCTCGAGGCTTGGACCCACCTCGCGGCGAGCGTCAATCCCCTCCTGAAAGGTAGGTCAACCCTCTCGCCCACCACCGCGCCCAAAGTGCGATTTACAAAAATTAGAAATAATTTTGAGCCCCAAAGAATTTTTTCCCTGACAACCTCCTCCTCCCACTGAGCAGCACTTGCCCCATGGCGGGCCGAAGCCTCATGACCTTCCCGGGAGCACCCGGTGTTCGCTCCAGTTATATCGGACCTCATGCCTGCTCAAACAATAAAGCAAAATGGCTAATATTCGGCTCGTTTTGTAAGGCGATACTCAATAAACATGCGTACGTCTCTAATTTAAATGTTCACCACTCAAAATTCACCATATTGTCGATAATACAAGCTATAAACAAGCTGAACTATCTGTAAGCACATCCATACAGAGAGATTTCCTTTCCAATATAAACATTTTTCGTCAATAGAAATGTGTTACAGCAGTAATTAGTGCTGAGAAAACGTTTTAAAGATATACAACAATCGTCGACTACATTTGCGCAATATTATTATAGCACGAAAACGGAAAATCCACGTCTTTACAAATAAAAACGACGGCATCTTTGAATTTTACGGTCAGATGAGAGAACCGCGTCTTTATGAAATACAGCAGCTTCCCTGTATATTTGTATCAGCTTTAGGTTGTTCTCTTGAGTGAAGGAAAGCAGTAATTTGCAGTTACATATTTGTCTATCATGTGTTTCATTTACCATGGTTGGTGCTGTATATACGAATTTCCCCAAGTAACCCTGATGGGCGGTACATTATAACGTTAGAAAAAAGAACAGCTTAGAGCGGGGGCTCGAAGGGCGGCACCCCCCGACTTAGGCTTAGGCTTAGTGTATATGTCATATAAGGACCTTAGCTTTATAGGCTAAGACTAAGGCTTAGGCTTAGTATATCGAGAACGGTATGCCCTGCATTTTATTTACGCCCCTCAGGGTTACTTTGGCCTACGAGTTTATGAATATTTAAAATTTATATCGTTAGCATTTCAATAACATTCGTATGTTTATTTTTGTTAAAAGTGCAATTATGTTGTCAATTTAATTATCCACATAAGTCGCTAATAGCTACTATACCAATTTTTTCAAGCCATTAGAATCATTAGAGTGTTAATGATGTCAACCAAAGATGGAACCGAGTCACCGGTTCACTAAATACACCGGGTTGCCGGATCACACGCTTTGACCTGGGACCACGTTTAATTTCAATCCCAAAATATAGCCAAATGTCCGAAATCCAACCCGGCGCATTACTAAATTTGTAAAGTCATAGCAAACACAATCAGTCTTTCGATTGTCGCTAACTTCCTCGTAGCGTCAACGTGCTGGAAAAGAGTGTGTTGAAGGCATCTATCTCAATTTGTTGTGTTTTATTGGTCGAAATGACTCATTGATCAATTGCTTCTATTAAGCTTTACACGAAATCATCATTTGTAATCATCAATATACATATATTGTAACGGCCGGGCTAGTGACAGTATCGACAATTACAGTTGTGCAATTACTTTTTGTATAGTTGCCCCCATCCAATGTAAGAAAGCGTTAGAAATTCCAACAACTGCATACACGACCAAGATGTCTTTTACAAAAACTCCCACGGGCTCAAGACAGGTTTCATCAACTAATGGAAGGATGCTCCGGTAGAAGGCTGGGGTCGGAGCGACTCTGTGTGGATCACGTCCTTGTCGTACAGCCCGGTCAACAATGCGCAAGCATTGGCAGAGAAGCCACGAAACAAATAAAAATTCCTGTTTTCACAGTCTAAAACATGGTACTAGAAGAGCCCTAGAAAGAGCATTTGCGATGCAATCTAGAAAATCAAATATGCATTTGACATGGCGAAAGAATGACAATTCGAAAGAACCGGGTCACCTAGCCACCCACGTCACCGAGTCACAATATGGTGACCCGCTCATTCTCTGATATCAACATTTACGACAAAATATACACGTAGCATCTCTAAATGCAAACGCTGCATGCTAATTGATTTCATTTGCTGTTTTTCAAATTCTTTGACATTCAGTGTCATTCGATATTTGGATCATTTTAACTATGTCTTCGTCATCTATTTCAGATCAGACTTACCGCAGCCATTCCAAACTGAATTTGGTCAATATTCCACAACAGGTATAACATAGCACCAACGACAAGTGCAATAGCGAGTTGAACAGCTCGACTTGTTCGAAATCGTATAATATACCATCGTAGCGACATAATCCTGACCGACCCTTACGTCGTCTAACCTACATCGAGAAATATATCATTTTGGAATGCACGAAACCCAGCAAAACTTGTTTCACTCAAATCCCAAAGCGTCAGACGGTTAAACCACACGGTAAACAAACAGCGTCCTTGCCCTTCGCCACAGCGCCAAAGTAGTGCTGTCCCTGGTATACGATATATACACGACAAATGGTTGTATCTACGACTTCCACAGCGCGATAAATTAGTCGGATTGCTGGGCTACCCACACAATAAAGGCGCCGAATGTGTGGCCTTAGTCACGTGGTAAGTAGCCAAACGTATTTTCTAAATCCCAACTGACAGTTATTAATTAACCTTTATTTTAAAGAAAATAATCATGAATTGAAATTGTAAAACACAGGTTTGGCATGACCTCCGATTTCAGTCGTTCATTACAATAAACAGTTGAATCCAAATACATTAATCCGAATGCTAAAATAAGCATTGATAATAGGCACACTTCGTATATTATCATTGTTGGTCTCAGGTCATGCCAGAGCAAAAATTGATAAATATGAGAGTTACAGAAAAGATCCTGCGCAATAAGAAAACAATCGACATACGAACAGGGCAATTTGTTGTCGCTGGACAATTTGTCGACGGACAAATTGTCGCCTGGACAATTTGTCGCATCGACAACTGCCTGGACAATTTGTCGTCTCGACAACTGGTCGAATGAACAATTTGTCGCATCGACAACTGGTCGCATGGACAATTTGTCGCCTGGACTATTTATCGTCCGGCCAATATGTCTCCGAAACAATTTATCGCCTGTTTAACTGATCGCCTAAAATGTGATATTATGTTCGTCATAGCCTAGTACTAATTTGATGCCGCATTGTGAACCGTTTGCATTAGAGGTGTGAAATTGCCAGCTTTTCAGATTCTGGCAGGGTCGACTTTCCGTGAACCATGTTTCGGCTCGTTTCTCTCATACGGCCTACTGGGTTTGGGGCGGAGCAAGGGAACAGGCCCAGGCCAGCGGATTGCCAAAAGATTTTTCTCTAGCTGTAAAAGTTTTCCTCACTATTTTCCCTTATAAATTCTATATTTATTTGCATCAGGTATAATTCTGCAGCAAATTGGTGCATTAGATAAATTTTTTTCACGCTAATGACTACATTAATAAATTGAGGGAAAGAAACACATTTTGACGTCATTTCCCACGAGTGTGACGACATATTATATGATTTATTTGGCTATAAATATCCGTTTCACGAGGCCATATCACTATTTTAAGCTAAGATGGTGAAACTATCTCGTTGTTGCTTGAAATCTGGCAATAGTTTAGAAGTTTAAGTCCTATTTTTTGCACCGGCCTTATATAGGAAGCATGCTCGTAGAATTATATTTACCATTTGATGTATAACCAAACAAAGTCCTTTACCACCTGCACAAACCCAAACTAAAGAACATCAAGACTATCTCAGCATCTCGGGTGAAATATTGGCAGTGAAAACGAGTACTCACGAGAGAACTTAAAAAGGATAAAGAAGTTGTTTGATATCAGTAGCAGTCAATTCATACGATAGAGGGACGCTTCTTGGTTGAAAACGGATTCTGGAGTTGTTGGACGTAAAGTCTGTAGGTGCGTTGTGTCGTGTGCCCTACAGTTCTATTACGCCGACACTTCACCAGACACAAAATTACGTTACTCGCAACTCCATTCGAGATTTAAAGATTCGAGAAATTGGAAATGGTTATATTAAAAGCATATAGATCTATCCGTAAAATAACACAAAAATTGCTAATAATTATTTATTTAAGCCTTAGGTTGTGACATTGTATTCACTTTTTGTCAGATTATGTAATATACTGCTCTAATAATTGGCTGTCGCATGAAAATCATTCACTGATCCCACCGCTGGAGACTACATGCCGAACGAAAGTAGCGTGCAGCAAACGTCTCGAATTCGTCCGACAACAAAAGGAAGAAAACGTTCTGTTATGCTGTGTAGTGATGGTTAATTTTTAGGGATTATATATATAAATTCATTATTCACGGTTTGTTAAGCTTTCGCAGACCGAAGCTATAGTGACAAACCCAATTTCAACAAAGCAATCCACAATTTTTATAAAAAATTTTCTGATATCTGTTCCAACCACCCTGTCGTTGCTACTTGAATACCATTGGTCGTTAGTTAAATCTAAACTGGTCTAATCAATGTATGTACGTAATCATATGTTAGAAATTTTCCTGCGGAGTTGGCGTCTAATCAGCGCAAAATTCTGTTATCCTGCATTATCCGTTTAGTATTGACCATATCAGTTGATAATTGTTTTCATTTTATGCTAGCATTTAACTAATGGATTGCAGTATGTTTCAGAACAGTAATGCAAAACACTGAGCTATTTATGAGCTGTTGCTCGGTTGCTTAAAAAACTTCGCAAAACATGTACATAAGGACACACTTTTGCTAACATATATACGCCATACGCCAAACTCAGTCAAGATAGCATAACACAATATATATACTCTGGATCAATTTGGCACAAATGAGCATATATAGAAATAATCCGTCAAATGAAAGTATTTAATAGAATTCTTACGTGAATTTTGTTTAATTTCTTGTACTGCGCATTTTGAAGCAATACATCATATGGTGCTCTGAGAACATAATTAGAACAGATAGGTATTTATACACTAGCCGGGACCCCATGGCAAGACGGGTTATACCTTATATGAGACTAACTTCATTTTTTCGATTTCTGGACCCCAGAAGCTCATATAAGTGTGGCGCATTTACGGGGTGCCATGACCTTACCGAAACATTGGAGACGAAATTTAAGCACGCCATTCGACTCAGCGTGTCAAAATTACCTTATATGAGACTTACTTCAGTAATTTTTTCCATTTTTGGATTTCTGAAGCTCATATCGGAGCGGTTCCTTCTATGGGTTCCCTGAGCCTACCATGACTCCTCACCGGGATCTCGGATAAAATTTACCACCCCAATCAAAACAGCGAGTCAAAATGCCATATATGAAACTAATTTCATTTCATTTTTGTAACCTTGAGGCTGATATACGGAGTGGTGTCCTGCTTACTGTACCATGATTCGCATAACTCCTTACCGGACCCAGCGGACGCAGCAGGATAAATTGACTTATACGGGACTAACTTCCATCTTTGAACTACTGAGGCTCATATTGGCATTTGTGCCCTTGCCAGGATGCGCTGACTATCATAACTCTTTAGCGAAACATCGGGACGAAAATTAATCAATCCAAACGACTCAGTGTGTCAAATTACCTTATTTGAAACTTAATTTTTCCATTTCTGGACTATTAACGCTCGTATAGTAGTGGTGCCTTCTGTTAGTACTCTGACCCCCATAAATCGATTCCGGAACTTCGGAGCCGAAATTTAACCAGTTCAGACGATTCAGCGGGTTAAATTACCTTATATAAGACCAACTTCATTTTTTTTTGGTTTTTAGACCCCTAAGGCTCATATTGGGAGTAGTGCTTTCTGAGGGTAGTCAGAGCTTCCATAGCGCCATACCGCAACCTCGGAGACCAAAATTATTCACTCTAATCTTCTCAGCGCGTCAAATAACCTTCGATGAGACTACCTTCATTTTTCGATATTTGAAACATGAAGGTCATACAAGGACCCTGGCCGCCCGTGGCTGCTTACCATAAACCTGGAGATGAAAATTAACCACCACAAACGACTCAGCCGGTCGAAAATTAACCACCACAAACGTATCTTATATGAGACTAACTTCGTTCTTTTTTCAATTTTTGGACACTTGAGGTTCGCATAGGGAGTGGTGCTCTTCCGTGGGTTTCTCGGAACACAAATCTGACCATTTCAATGGATTCAGCTGGTCAAATTGTCCATAATGTAATCTGTATTGTACTAAGTAATCTTAAGTATAACACGAAATTTCAGCTCTATTTGTTATATACGAAAGCGTGACACCGGAGGAGCGGAATCAGCAGCCGCAGGAGCAGGAAAAGCAACAGGAGCAGCACACAGGCGGCTTAATATGTTGATACACAAATACATAAACATATTCAATTATGAATGATGATGAACAACATAATTAACTATTAGGAAAAAGCAACTCGCCGCTTATCTCAGCATTGTGTAAGCGCGTTTGCTTATCAAGTCTTCGATCTGGGTTTTTATATATATACAAAATTTGAACCATGTCAATTTTAGGGGCCGGACGTTATAACGTTAGAAAAAAGAAGAGCTTAGAGCGGGGGGTTCGGGGCGGTAGCCCCCCGACTTAGGCTTAGTACATGGCTCATATAGGGACCTTAGCTTAGGCTAAGACCAAGGCTGAGGCTTAGTATATCGAGAACGGCATGGCATGCATTATCCTTCGGCCTTTAAAGTTGACATGGGCCAAAATTTTATATACTTTATGGAACTCAAAGAACATTCCTATTTCCGTATCCAGTCAGCGGTTCTTTTTCATTTTTCGCGGCTTGTATAAATCCAACGGCGTTCTATACTTATAGTCAGACTGAAATTGAAATGCATTAGTTATAAACATTTTACAAAAATTTAGGTGTAGCAATTAACGCACAATGTAAGTTTTGAAAATTTTAGCGTGTTTACAGCAATAAGTTTTGACACATTTTCCTTGTTCCGGCAGCATGATAGTTTATAATCCTCACACATGATTTCAAGATAAACGTATATATTGATTTGTTAAGGCCAAATAGAATTGGTACATTTTCGTTCTACAAGTCGTTTAATTCATTGCCAGGATAATTAAATATTGATGCATGATTAAAAGAGGCTTTCGTAGTTGTTGCTGCTTTCGTAAATTTTCAAACAAAACTGCTTCCTCCGCTCATAAAGTACTCCAAATTACAAAATATTATAAAGTAAATAAGGTGCTTCCTTTAGAGGCGTAAGAATCCTTTCATCGACAGCCTACAGTTTATTTGCATGTTACAAATGTTTGTTTTTGTGAGTGTAAATAGTTTTGAGGTATGAACCAAACATTAAAAATACCTCGTAAACATATACAATCAAACTCGAAAATTTCTCTAAATTAAGACAGCAGTCAAAGTGTAGAGACGGTAGTTGGGTCAAGAGTAGTTTGTTAGTCAGGTCGGTCGGGCTAAAATCATCCAATTAGTTCACGCATATCATATCATATTCTGTCTACGTGCAATGAAAAAATTTGAAAAATTTCAACGTAAAGATATCTGCTTCCAACTCGGATCATTGAGAATGCTCGTGTAAATACATATGCTATAAGTATAAGTGTAGCGCCGCAAAATATACTGGAATTTTATTTGTATAAACATTCGGAGTTTGTAGTTTCAAACATCTTTTTACTGCTTTCTTTCCGGATATTTTATGCCGCGTATATAGATTATGTCTATTGAGAGACTGCAGTCGGGTCGGACCGGCTCTACAAATTGTCGGATCAGGTCTGAAAATTTGTGCCAAATGCAATCTCTGAGTAGAACGGTTCAGTATAATTAAATATTATGTATCAAAATTTACGTTAAGACTAAAATGATACACAAAACGCATGAGGGCAACTAATCGGTACGGTAGTCAACGTCACGTAACAAAATCAGTGCGTCGGTAATACGCTGATTTTCAAGGAAGTCGTTAACATTTTTACAGAATGGCGAGTGCTTCTCCATCATTTTTCGCTATACCGTTCGGTTAGGTTTTCATATTTTTACGTTATATATAAACCAACGAATAAAAAACAACAAGCTATAAAAATTAACCAAAATGAATTCAAAATTGAATTACGAATTCAAAATTTCATCTAATTTATATCACAGCCAAAATATATAGCCAACATATCTTTACTGTATAGAAATGCTGCATATAACTATGACTATGCCAGATGTAGCATATCTGGCGGACTTTGTAGTTCTTCTATTGATATGTAATTTATTGTATATTTGGCATATTTTCGGCATAATTTGAATTGGCGGAACGTTTTTTATAAATTTTGATATATATTAATACCTGGAAAAATAGAATGTCCGTAAAAGACAACAGGCACATTTAAACACTATGTTTAAGTTGATGGTGTCGCGTACACCATATGTTATAATATATAGTATAGCCGTATAGTATATACCACTGGATGGTACAGTTTAGACTATTATGAACAAAACTTTCACACGGAGGGTCCTTTATAAGGTAAACGCCGAATTAAGATAAAGTTACAGATTTTTATATGTAGTTAATATTTCTGTTTATTTCTCAACTTTGGTAAAAGCTTCTAACAGATCCATTTTTAGATTAAAAGACCGCAATCATTAGACAACATATTACTAGTCACTTTTACAAGTTCAGATGCAAGAGGATAATCGTTATGTAAATCATATAATTCAGTAGGATAACCAAGATCAGACTCAAGCACATAAGCTGTATGACTGTTTGTATCGGCTGTTGACCAGTCGATACTATTGATCTGTTCACGTGATAACCATTTAAACTTATTATAAGACAATGTTTGGCTCATTTTTCAGCTACACAAGTTATTTGCATCCAAATACATTATGTACAATTTGTCATAAGTATCATCATATTATGATATTGATATTATCCACCAACAAAAGGGTTGTTTGCTTTATCATACCGCTGTATAATAACCAAAATCCCGCCACGAATGACCTATTAAAAGAAAGCATACATGTCAGGGTCTGACAGTAAATCTAATTTCACACCTGTGCATTTCAAGCAAGCATCGCATGCCAAACTAAGCAAAGTAATATAATGCACACTGTCCAAACCATATTTATCGATTCCAACAATCGAGTTTTCAAATACATAATAACATTGTATCATCTTTCAAATGAATATCACGATATTCATCAAGACTACAAATGTTCGTTCCGCTCCAAGCAGTTTTCGCATGATTATGGTCATCAGATATAGTATCATCGTTATGTGTTGAATAAAATTGCATTTTGTAGGTAACGATTTTTAAACAAAGCGTTCAGTAGAGTCCATATATTCGTAAGGGTAAAAGCCCTTCCGTAACATAAGGTCTAAATTATTAAAGTTCTGCTTTATCGCCGCAAATTCATTTCTACCAATTTTTAATTGTTCACAAGCGAATCCAAAAAAGATGGTAGAATCTGAATAGTGTCAATAAACAGTATTTTCCAACCTATACTTTCATCACGTCCCTGTATAAAATCAACACCATCAGCCTCTTCATGCCCGTTGTCGTCATCGTCATTTATAGGGTCGCTAAGCTTATTTGACTGATGTTTGATAAAAATGTCATGTAGTCATGCCTTTTGCAATGCATTCAATTTCCAACCCTATTTCTTTGCATACTGCACCAACTTCCTATATGATAAGACGAACATTGTAGCGCCGCAAGTTGTGAAATAAATCAGTTACACCGCGACTGAGTCGGTAACAGATGTTGCATTTGACGTGAGCAGCTCCGTGACATTGACCACAGAGGAGACAGTGAACTTTCTCTTTTAAATCTTCATTCTTTTACCGCTGACGCAAAATAGCATCGTTATTAGTCATTGTAAATGATTTTGATTGTTCATGTGTCCATTCTGAAATTGTTCAGATAGTTCAATGACATTTCGCAAAAAATGCTTAACAACATTATTATCACGATATATAACGCGTTCGCCGTTTGAGTGTATCGTTGTAGTAATCGAACCATTCCACCAACCCGTGGCCCGCAAGGTGTGTGTCGTTGATAAGTCTTGATGAAAGATGTCGCTATTGATGGTTGACATAAATGTACCTTTTCCAGCATATATTAGAAGTCTGTGTAAATCACATAAGGCGCCCGCTGGATTCGTTGTAGGTTACTGAACTGTAGAGTAGAATGATCGTCAGGTGTTTCAACGCGTGTTGGATGATCATCGCGACACCGTTGTATATGTTCATCACACAGTTCTGGTGAGCATTGAGAAAGTAGACATTTAGGACAGAAATATTTTTGGTAATTATGCTTATTTTGTTCAGTCTGTCAAGATCGCATATAAGATAGTAATGATATTTATACATCAGCAGATGCACATGTCGTTCATGATTTGTCTTTGAAATAAAGAGCGAATAAGTCATATATATGGTCCTCTCATAGCCTGTATACGTTGATAGGTATATTGTTCAAGCCTCAAATTTGGGAATATCCGCGAGTTTCACAAGATATTAGATTCCATCCTTATTAAGTTCATTAGCAAATGGTGCGTATTTGCTAACCCGCTGAGCATGTTCCTTATGGTTACATGGGTGCAGCGCTACAAATACACTCCACAGAATCATTTGTTATCATCGTTCTGAATGTTCAGCGCAGCGTTCTTAGCTCGAATGTACGCAGGTAACTTGTTTGTAGGAGCTGCCACGAAGAGGACGATATATGTCAATTAAACATCAGCTTGCAGAACATCCTACAGCACCCATTCAGGCCCTCTCTGTTCGAACTCATCCAATTTCTTGGGCAATTCGTCATTGAAATCGTTTATTTGTGAATCAATTTTAGAAACCGGTAATATTGTTGGCGCTTTGCTGTTGAAATGTGCTGTGAACTGTGTGTGATCCAGTTTTTGAAAGACATACTGAACGCTGGTTTACAACTTGATTGTACGTTTCCGCTCTTTTAGGACAAATGATTCCAACAATAATGGAGATTGGTTGAGAAATACTGAAATGTCGCCAAATACCTGAAGCGGTACTAGGTAGTGACTGCGAGCGTAACCTTTTAGCACAATCAGGTATTGTAACAGTTTTATCGTCTGTTCTTGATGGACTTCTGTTGCCTGTTGTTTCCGCTCGCCTTGGTTGATTCCCTCCGCCATTATTTGAAGCATCTGCAAAGCGTCGCAAGTCGATTGCTGTTTTTCCTTGGATGTGGTAGTCCTGCTTCGCATCGTTACTTGATTGCTGTAGTCAAGGTAGTCGTTGAAAAGGTTGTTTCAGTTTGAGCATAGTCATACATCAACCGATATTCAAAGTTCAAGATGAGGCAGCCGGTTTGAGAGGAGCCAAAGCCTACTGCGTCCCAGGTGGGGTAAGCCTGTCGTCGGGGGAGGCGAATGTGGCGCCTTCGATGCCGCCTGTGTTCAGCGCCTGCGGCACCTCTAAGGTGGTTGCACAACCTGTCAGGGGGTAGCCCACGCCTTGGAGGGGGGTCATAGATTTAAGGGGACCTAACTCCTACAGCTGCTATGATCATGTAGGAGTATAGTGCTGCTGATGTTGTCGTTTAGCACTAGGAATCGAATCAGTACTTACATGTCGGTGCAATCTGTCTTTGCGAATAAATAATCGATCGCAAAGATGACAAGTAAGTGGGGTTATTTTGTGAACCGATCGATGATGTCGATTCATATGGTCACGACGAGTAAATGTCCACTGACAAATGTTAAAGATGAAAGCCATCGTTGATTGATCGTAAATGTGGTCCTTTTTAAGAGTTATTACAATCGGTAATACTTAACTTTCAGTTTAGATTTGATGCTGGCATAAAGTTCATCATCAGTGAACGTGACGATGGGTGTGTTGCACATGATCTTTATGTCGCACTCGCAACAGTATCTATCTTCCATGCAATTTCCAGCTAGTCAAATTATCTTTATAGGCGTAGCAAGTATCAATATATTGTCCGAAAGTTGAAATTACAGTCTTGATTTGCTCATCCATCAACCGTTGTTTAACATCGTTGAATGATACAGCGTCGCTGCATATTTTGTAACTTGGTGCTTGAGTCCCATAGTATCGAATCCAGTCGAACACATGAGCGCCTCCCAAAATTGTTCATAGATTACCCTACATTTAGATAAATCTATATTATTATAAACTTTATTAGCCCAGCTATTTAATTCATAGTCTTTAATAAATGCAATATCCGTAGCAACTTTAATACAATCCATTATAATTTATCAAAAAATAGAAATTTATATAATATTAGTCATTAGTAAAAGGAACGAAGGAGATCAAGTGTAATAAAACTTTAAGCACTAAGATAGACAATAAATAAAATAAACTTTACGGTTGTTTTAGACACAGTGGGAAGGCTGTAATTCTGTCGAAGTACACACCTTATTCAGTACACGAAGTCAGTACACGATCGTAAAAACGATAAATGCGAATAAATCACGATTATCTTTTATTTACGCGTACACGACTTACGATGCATAAACGCGCAGATACTATTGACGGTCACTATTTTGCAATTTGGCATCGCATTTTGCTGACCGCGTACAAGTGAAAACGCGTTTACTAATCGCGTATGCTATAATACACAAATAGACTGCGAATATTGCTGTCTGATTCAGAATATCATTTGATGAGCGTGGACAAGTGTGCGCGAACGCAAATTCTTTTCGTACATCGCAGAGCCCATGTTCGCGTTCACAAAACTGGAATACCAGTGGCCAAAATATCAACGCAAACTTCTGAGCGAATCAATTCGTGGTTTTGACAAAAGAACAACCTTGGTGTACGTACCTAAAGTGGACTCAGGATATATTACATAGTATGTATATAATATATAATGTATGTAAGGATATATATCCTTACATATACAAAAATAGTAAAACACATATATAAAGTATATAAGGATATACATCCTTGTTGTGTAGGAGGGGGCATATATAGCACGTGTATAATATATAAAGATACATCTTTATGAGGATATATTATATATAGCCTGTATATATTATATAAGGGTATATATAGCACGTATATAATATATAGTATGCATATACATAATGCACTAAGGATATTTCCTTACAACCATATGTACTCAATATAAGGAAATAATATATACGTGTATAATATATATGTACATAAAGTGCTAAGGATACATGCATTTTGTTTATGTAAACAATGGCGTGCAAACCACGCCCAACATGTATACCTTTAAGTATACATTAACCCAATAAGGCTAATCCTCACATACATATTCGCATACATGTCCTCATACTTACATATCCTTATATATATATGCTTACATACAAAGACATATATCTTACATATATTCTTAAATATATCCGTACATTTATATTCTTACATATGTATCCTTAGATATATATCCTTACAAACAAGGAGATATCTTTATTTTGGGGGTGAGTGGGGGCAGAACCACCATTTTTCATCTACTAATAGTGTACTAGGACCAGTTCTGGCCCTAAGGGATCCCAGTTGCACCACCGTTTTTCCTTGGTGTGGTGCTCGGACAACCCCGGCTTCCACGACTCCCCGGTGATCTATACGATGACCTAAGGGAACCGTTTAGCTTAGCAGGCTGCCGGCGGGTTAACCAGGGTGTTCGGCCTGGCCCCTATAATGGCCCACGTATCTGGTGGCATGAAGGTCCCCCGAGGGAGAGTCAACCCTTAAGCCTGCTCACAGGTAATAAGGCTGACTCGCCTTTCCCTCATAATCCACTTACACCCCTAAGCGGGGTTCGCTGATCCTAGTATAGCCTTGGTAAAGTTCCCTCGTTTCGTCTTAAGGTAACGTAATGTCCTAACCTAAGGACTGGCTTAATGCGCCGTCGCGCTTTAAGTGGTGGCCTAGCTGCGAGCGTGCCTCACTACACTATTCTACCATTTTACTCCTGGCGTAATGCACGACCTGCCCTAAAACTTTTGTTACTGATGATAGCAACCGGGCACTGAGGCGAGGGCCCCAGTCCCTTGGGTACCTAGACGCTGATGGTTAGAAATTATAGGTCGGGCGGCAAGTGATGAAGGCGAGCCTTAACTGCGAGAGGATTAGCGGCAGGGGCGTTTGATAGTTCAAATAGGACACGAATGCGACGCGGGGTACAGAGGGGTTGCCGTGCTCAGGCTTTGAATCAAAGCATGCAAGACAGTTGACATCAGCGGATTAGATCAACCGAGCGTGGGGTGGGGATGACTTGCTCGCTATAACGTCAAACCGAGCTAGGTTCAAAAATCTTTAGAGATTCCTGTCGAAACCGACTTCGAAAACTCTGCCAGGGTCAGGAATTTAAACAAAAGTCCGAACTGCTTTAATAAATTTTACAGGTTCAACTCGTTTACTGTTGAATCATTTTTGTATCATACACACTTTATAAACACCGCCCAATTGGGGCGTACCGCTACTTATTTACAACGTTTATAATATGACAGATTTATGTCGGGTACCCTGCAAGATACCCTAGGGCGTATACCGAATTCCCTTCTGAGCGCTATCCCCTGAGAATTTTCGATCGCATAGAGCCAGACAAATTTTTGGTGAAAAATGCTAACTTTCCTGGGAATTTCTCCAGCGGCGTTTTTGTCAATTAAACGGCTGACTACCTACTTAATCACGATGATCTGCCCAGTTTAGCAATTTGAACTCCGCGTAAACAGGGGACCGAAAGTCCAAAATTTTCGTGCAATTTAACAGCGGCTGGAGCGGCCCGCGAACGATCCGACTAATTTGAAACTCGCTCAAAGAGGGCTCCGGGAGTCGGTGCCCACGTGGCTTCTCCCCGTAGTTGCACGGTTAGAAAACCCACATCCCACCAAAATTTAATACGATTTAGTTCACCGCCAGCTCCAGTCTCTGTTTCACTCCACACTCAGCTGGTGAGCCTCACAAAACTTTTATCACGTTCCGGTCCGCAGTCGTTTGCATCACACACTAACCAGAAGCAAAAGAAACAGCGAACGAATGGGGATTCGACGCTGCCGCTCGATTTTATACAAACGGGAGACAACCCGTGTCACCCGCGGATGCAAACGGCCACGTCCTCACAAATTTTGGCTGAACTTTTGAAACAACTATTAATTATCTCTCCGTACTATAAAGGTTCCTCGACCCTATGTAACAACTTGCGTGTTGGCCGAGACAGCCACGGTTCGTCGCTTATCGGGAGATAATACACCCCATTCTTAGAAAGAGGAGGGAAGAAAACAGTCTGGACCCCTTGACCCGTCGAGATAACGTGCCAGGGGCAGCAGAGGCTTTCGATCAAAGGCCAAAACTCCCATGGCTCCCGGTTACCGTAGCTGCACGACTTGGGGCGCCTGGGCTTTCCCCCTTTTTGTGAAAATTAACACAATCCCAAAATTTTAGAAAACCCGCGGGGTATCGCCCGAGGAATGCTCAACACCGCGACGATGATCACGACTGTGTCGACTCTTCGAATATTTCGAACGCCGGCTCACTCTCTTTATTTCCTGTGGGTTATCTCAAAACTGAATCATTTACCTCAGGGTAAGAATTTGAATCGCTATTGCTTAGAATAGAATTTAGAGTCACTATCGTTAAGCTCAGCTTAGAAATTTTACTCCCTACCTTTGCCCTAGAAATTTTGATCACTCCTCGGACCTGTAAACGAAGAAGATGTCCGGGGAGCGAGGGACCAGTCGAAATACTCGTGAACATAAAATTTTTAAGCGATTCGACATGAGTTTGCGAATTTTAACGGGGCCGTCCTTTACGGGCGCGCGGGGCATCCTTCCGACACTCCAACGTCCGCAAACGACGACCCTCCGCATGACCAAAACGAAGCGAACACCAGGGGAAGCTCTCCACCGTGGAGGCACGGCGAGAAACCACCCCTGGTACATCCAAACTAATAGAGAAAAAGAAAAAACGAAAACCTACTGCGACGAAAATTTTAAAAGCAGTGGCGGCAACCGCCAAAACAAACCTCTTAAGATTCCACTGGTCCCGATCGGGGAATCGGGCAGTCTTCTTATATACCTAGCTTGAGCCCCCCCCCTTTTCTTGCTCTTAGAAGTTTGCCGCCGTAAGGCCCTAACTTTACAGATAGATCAGAAAGAAAAATAAAATAAAATACAATAAAATAACGGACACACTTTGGCAACCAAAACAGTTTATACGTCGGCCGGCCCAACAACAGCGCCACTACAGACGAAAGCACATATAATTGTGGTACACGTTGGTGAGACGCCGCCAACTCGAATAACAAAATATAACGTACAGTGGCCGAAAGGTCCTAGGAAAGTCTGTAAAAAGCTAAACCTCGCTGTGGCCGGCGCGAGGTTTTCTACAATGCCCACGTATAAAAGCGCTTTAGGCGCTGGAAATGATAAAAAATTTTTGTTGTTTTTGTTTATATTTCAGGAACGGGAAGGAGCAGGCGGCCGGGGGCGGGGTCGTATCCATGCCCTGGCATAAATTTTAGGTAGCCCCCTTGGGGCCCGTTAGAGGCCCTTTTACGTACGCAAAATAGAAATGTTTTGGATCCCATTTAGGTTTTGAGAATCCTGTGAAGGTTCGTTGAGGCGGGTGGCCCCGGTTTTCAGTAAGATAGTTAGTATGAGACCCAATTAAGGTGCAGAGCTCCAAAAATCGGGAAGTTTTGATTTGAGAGGTGGTGATTTAGGGCCCTAAAGTTTGAAAGTTTAAACGCTGGGTTAGGGGTCCATAAGTACTTACGGGTTGGGAGTAAGTTGACCCGAACGAGAAATTTTAAAGCCTCATAGGTCCCAAATTATAATTTAATGTCCCCTCTTTTTGTTTGAAATCCATAAAAACCCCCAAAATTCCAAAATTCTTACACCCCTTGAAAATAAAACTGTTCACATTCGGTAAATTTTGCCTCTTGTTTCATGCATTCACATTATCCCCCAATATATACATATTACCACTACTTCAGTTTCCTGCGTGTCAGGATCGGTCCCCGAGATCCGATTTTAAAAGAAGAAAACCCCCGTTCAATGATAAAGATCCTGCACTTTACCTCGGCCTATCCCGACACACAGTGACATATACAATTTCCATTGCACCTTAGCAACACATATGACCACAATATATACTTTCGTTAAGGATGCGCACCTTGGGACGCCTAATTAACAAAATTTGTTAAGTCGGAGTGTGATAAAACGCGAAGCCTCTCCCCCTTGTCCCCGGCCGATCCGACTACGAATCCGTCCCACATTCCACTACGAAACAATGACATAATAGTACAACAATATTTTCCATAATGTAACAACAGTCCTGGGATCGATCGGACACCTCCACAGTAGAATTTTGATTCAAATTTGGGTTGGAAATCACCCCGCGCACCTCGGGCTGGTGGAGCGTAATTACACATTTATAACATGACAATACAATGTTTACTTTATTTGACAAACTTATGAACAATGCACAAACAATTCCCTGGATCACGCTCCACCGGTATCCGATCGCCCTTTATCCGCTAAATTTTGAGGCCTTTATGGCCTGATTTTGAATGTTTAAGATTCGGCAAAAACTCGGGCTGTTACAATAGGAATTTGTCCAGTTCGTGATATTCGGTGTCGCGGCATTCCTGGGAAGTGCCAATCTGTGTACAGCAGTTCTCCACGTATATAGTCATGTGCATACAGTACTAAATGTAGCACCACCAAGGCGATATGCACGCATATAATTTTCACATTCTGTTAAACACAAGCCGCTCGCAAGATTTGTCGATTATCTAATCATTTGTTAGGACCCGACAAGAGTAATTGAAACGAGTTCACCTGGCTTATACAACAAGATGAATATATTGCGTTTTCACAACGTAATTATAAGTTTACATTATATAAATGTTTATATGTAAAATCGCCTTGCTCCTCGCTCATTTTCGCAGAGATATGAACGTGTAAAATATTTGAAAATGGTTGGCTGTCCACCGCTACTAAGCCAGTGCCCGTGCGCTTAGAGCATTTCTTCAAATCCACCAAGTAGCAACATCAGAACCTATATAAGGGCTTTAGTAGTTCATTATTACTGACTTTAAACGCTTCATCTGCATTAGGTTTATAATAGTTAATCATTGCCATTGGCATTCACTTTTTAGGATGCACGATGAAGAAATCAACCCAATTTGGTTTAGTTTTTCGGACACATATTCACTAACACATACTTTTAGACAGCGCCCACAAAACGAAGCAATCCATCCACTCTTTTAAACAGCGTTTGGTAGAACAACAATTATGTCACTTCCATGACAGCGCCCATGGCCAAATAAACGCATCCAGGAAGTGGCCACAAAACAAAATCGCCTAATAATTTCAATAGCGGGGGCTAAAAAGAACCACCAAGTATTTAGGACATTGATTATTAGACGGGACCGCTAAGTCTTTTTCGACAGGCTTAACTATACGGAACGACCTAATCATTTCCACGATATATATACTACATGCTTATATGCTTTTATATACAGCTAACATGTGATTGTGAACGGTACGCATACTAACCACTAACCGCGGTCAAGATTTGTGCCCGTGCCGTCCCGCGGATACGCGGGGGTATCCGCTACCCGCTTAGAGCTCTCCTTCGCCGTCACAAATTATCAAAAATCAAGTCAAGTTGAATTTTGGTTAGATATTTAGATGTTGTAGCAAAATGACGTCACACAGTAAATTGTATGAAATTATCATCATACAAATTTTACGAGAGTATACAAAAATCACCCACAGAGTTAAAATATATTACCAGTAAAAAGAAGTAATGTTGGAACTTTTTAGCTGTAGGGCATAATCCCGAAATCGTTGTGCATAATACAGGTGCACACCAGCAACCAAAATCCGGTGGGGGCCCGGAGACGCCCCCTTTCCACTCGATGCCTCATGCTTCCAACGCCTCTGACTAAAGCGGTGCGACTTTAACTGAAGATTTATGCGCCATAGCTATCTAGTTTAAACTAGGCAAAGTAAAATAGAAAACACAAAGTAGTAAACCGCTATTACATTCGATAGTTCGAGTTAGTAAAGCGGTGCGACTTTAATTGAGGTTTTATGCGCCATATCTAGTTTAAACTAGGCAAAGTAAAATAGAAAACACAAAGTAGTAAACCGCTATTACATTCGATAGTTCGAGTTAGTAAAGCGGTGCGACTTTAATTGAAGTGTTATGCGCCATATCTACTTTAAACTAGGCAAAGTAAAATAGAAAACACAAAGTAGTAAACCGCTATTACATTCGATAGTTCGAGTTAGTAAAGCGGTGCGACTTTAATTGAAGTGTTATGCGCCATATCTACTTTAAACTAGGCAAAGTAAAATAGAAAACACAAAGTAGTAAACCGCTATTACATTCGATAGTTCGAGTTAGTAAAGCGGTGCGACTTTAATTGAAGTGTTATGCGCCATATCTACTTTAAACTAGGCAAAGTAAAATAGAAAACACAAAGTAGTAAACCGCTATTACATTCGATAGTTCGAGTTAGTAAAGCGGTGCGACTTTAATTGAAGTGTTATGCGCCATATCTACTTTAAACTAGGCAAAGTAAAATAGAAAACACAAAGTAGTAAACCGCTATTACATTCGATAGTTCGAGTTAGTAAAGCGGTGCGACTTTAATTGAGGTTTTATGCGCCATATCTAGTTTAAACTAGGCAAAGTAAAATAGAAAACCCAAAGTAGTAAACCGCTATTACATTCGATAGTTCGAGTTAGTAAAGCGGTGCGACTTTAATTGAAGCGTTATGCGCCATATCTACTTTAAACTAGGCAAAGTAAAATAGAAAACACAAAGTAGTAAACCGCTATTACATTCGATAGTTCGAGTTAGTAAAGCGGTGCGACTTTAATTGAGGTTTTATGCGCCATATCTAGTTTAAACTAGGCAAAGTAAAATGGAAAACCCAAAGTAGTAACCGCTATTACATTCGATAGTTCGAGTTAGTAAAAATAAAAGTTAAAACAGTGGTATCTGATTACCTGCCGTACAACAAAACAGTCTACTGAGTTTTGCTATATAAGTTCCGTCTAGAAAGTTTCTTTGCCTGTAACACTCTGTTTGCTCTGTTTAATGACAGGTTTATAAATGAATATTATATATATAACATAAATAATGTATCTTCGCTACACCGTGCGAATTGTTGAGTTTGTAAACAAACAAGAACCGGGTACTGATAAAAACCTTTAGATATCGTCAAATATTAATATAGCAACTACAAGTGACGATGTAAACTAAATTTCCTAAACATGACAGGCCAGCCCCACCTCCGGCGTTGCAAGGATATAACATCAGTAACGAAATGGAATTCAATACTGAACTGCTTTGACTGCTCAATCTTACTAATTGGTTTGAAGCAATTGGTAATAGCCTCTTTGGGTAAATCATATTGCCATGGCCCACCAAAAGAACCGGCAATTTTAGCGTTAGAAAAAAGAACAGCTTATTGCGGAGAGCTCCGGGGCGGCAGCAGCTCGGATCATCCTTAGTCTAAGTGTCGGTAAGAGGTGCATTATACTCTCGCCCCTAAAATGTACATTGGCCCTATATGACTATCAAGTATAATGTGAGTGACAAGTGGGTCAATTCGAACACAGCCTTTTTACAGTGTATATCATAGGTATAGGAGGGTTAGGGGAGTTTACACCCTAAGGGTTGGACTGCCAAACCGCAATTATCCCCACTCTCCTTTCGAAGGATCCGCAACCACCACTCCTCCCCATTCACCCGACGGAGCGTCTAAAATTTTAGAGAAAATTGGCAAAATATGAAAAAAATTACCGAACATTGGCAAAAAATATAGGATTTGGAGTTCCTAAAAACATCAGAAAAATATCCATCGTGATGACATCTCGATACTATCTGCTGCCATAAAATTGACAAAAATTAGACGGGGTAATATTGATTTCCTAAAAACTTCAGAAATATATACCCCTCCTACTATAGTTGTTTTAGTTTAAAACAATTTTTCACAGTGTATATATGACAAGTGTCGATAGGAGGTGTGGGGGCTACCCGTACAGGTGGGACTCCCAAGCCGCAATTACCGCCACCCATGAAGGAACCGCATCCCACCCCCCACCAATCAGCCGAGGCGGCGAAAAGTTGTAGCGAAAATTTGCAAATATCCGGTGAAAATTGGCAAAAACGGGGGAGATTTTGAGTTCCTAAAATCTTCATAAAATTACCCCCCCCTGACGACCCCGAGACTATGTACCCCGTAAGCCGACGTGAATTCGGCACCTATGGTGTATATCTATATACCTATAAAATTATTCTTCCTGACCGTTTTAAGTTTAGGTATATGACACTCATTTGGTATATATTTTTATAGATTCTAGCTTCAAATTAAATTTCCGTCAGCAGTATCAGTCGCGACGCCACGTTGAGCAAAGGGTACCCCGCTAGAAATTTTTGGGCGGAGGCGAGATTAGCTGGCCAAACCGTCCCCAAATATATTTTCGCAAAATTTTACGCAAAGTGGCTTGAAACGCGACGCCACGTTGAGCAAAGGGTGCCCCCGCTAGAAATTTTTGGGCGGAGGCGAGATTAGCTGGCCAGACCGTCCCCAAATATATTTTCGCAAAATTTCACGCAAAGTGGCTTGAAACGCGACGCCACGTTGAGCAAAGGGTGCCCCCGCTAGAAATTTTTGGGCGGAGGCGAGATTAGCTGGCCAAACCGTCCCCAAATATATTTTCGCAAAATGTTACGCAAAGTGGCTTGAAACGCGACGCCACGTTGAGCAAAGGGTGCCCCCGCTAGAAATTTTTGGGCGGAGGCGAGGTAAGCTGGCCAGACCGCCCCAAATATATTTTCGCAAAATTTTACGCAAAGTGGCTTGAAACGCGACGCCACGTTGAGCAAAGGGTGCTCCCGCTAGAAATTTTTGGGCGGAGGCGAGATTAGCTGGCCAGACCGTCCCCAAATATATTTTCGCAAAATGTTACGCAAAGTGGCTTGAAAAATATTTTCCGTGTTCAGCCTTTCTACAGCGAAATTTTCTGGTGGAACCACCACCTTTTTCGCCAATTTTTGCTAGTTTTCCTCCATTTTCGATAAAATTTACACTCTACATTTTTCCTATTACCGCCAACCGAAATTGGTCAATTTTAAAGAAACGGCGGTTAATAATTTAAGTGCGGTTCAACCCAGCTCGCCGAGCTGGTTCGGAAAATATCTATTTTGGACACTTTTATTAGAAAGATTTTTCGTTCTTTAGGTTCTCAATGGCCCCCCTTGGTACCCAAAGACTTGAAAAAAATTTTCGATTAGTTTATATATCAACGGAACAACTTTGACGAGCTGAGTAGAGCGGTGGTAAAATCGGAATAATCGACTATGGCTTAAAGTAAACACCTACTACCGCAGACACATATGATATATAATGTTGTTTGAAACGGAGCTAGCGCAGCTCGCGGAGTTTATTACCACTGAAGGGCATTAAGGTGGAAAAATCGTGGAAAATTTTTTGTCACGCGCTGTTATTCATAACCCATTTTCTGATGGACGGAGGATAAATTTTCGTTCGATAGGAAAAGTGAAGACGATATGCCCTTTATTCGAACAAGAACTGTTCCGGCCCCATTTTCGGTTTCAAAATGGCAAAACAGGTTTCTATGGTCTCTTTGCCAAATCTGGCCATACGGGTACCAGTGTTTCGCAGCACATATATATCTAACGACACAGGCTTCGTATCGAAAAGACCACATGCGCAGTCAGCTCATCGACAACTACAGGTTTGTTGACCACAACATTTTTGTGGAACCACTCACTGGATCGCTGTGTGATCGAATAACGGTCGTCGGCCCTTATTGCCAGAAATAGCGATTTTTCAAATTTCACCGTGTTATTTCTTGTTTTAATCTTACGAGTGCCTATATTAGGTTGTCACGCATGGTAGACACGTTTTTGCTATCTAGAGTCCACCTTAACTATATTATACCTTTTCTTGGGATGGGGGTTCAAGGGTTTCCCGGTCGACGAACCGGATTTACTAAATGTAGTGCGTTTTCATTTGACTGATTATGTGATGCGTGCAGAGCATCAACACTGGTCTATATATAGGTATTTCTTAAGGCTGATTACAACAATTTGGTTATATAATGTCCACTGTGATTATTTTATGCCTTTTCGTGAGGTTATCAATGAGTTAGGATCAATGACCTTGATTCCCAGAATAATTTTAGTCTGTCTTCAGTTGTTTTGATACGTATATTTTGCGTACAGGTGGGCCAAGAATTGTCTATATAGGTTTTCCGGTAGGCTAAATATATAGGTTTGGTTATCTAGAGACCAGCACAATTACTTGATGGGTGTTGTCAGTTGTTTTCGTTGGGTTTAGGGTCGGCGATGTTTTCGAGTTTTTAATGATTTCAGGGTGTTATAAGTTTTAGGATGCTATATATTCATAACACAGCCTGTTACATGTGAGCGAAAAATAACTTAAAAATGAAACCAGGCTCGCTTTTGTTTCATCCTCACTTCGGGGTGTTACTAGTATTCTATTGGAAAACTCAAACTCTTACAAGTAAAACTATTGTCAAAGATAAGACTGCAGGTATAATTTCCCATCGTGTTATAAAATCGATTCCAAGCATTGTGTTATATTTATGTGTAATGTATAATGGTGCTATGTATGCCTTATAGGAAACCATAACGACATAATAATAGCAGTAATAGTAATATAACAATAATGACATGCCATTTTAAGACTAATATATAGCAAATAAATGCGACAACAAATAGTGTCCTGTGATACTTAATATACTTTTCTGATCAACAATACCACTAAAAGCGGTCTATTGTGTTGTTCTCAAGAGCCATCATTTGTGATTTGCGTTATGCAAATGTGTTAATATGTACAGACAAGTTTATAGCGGTATATGGTATCAGGCCAAACTAATCCGAAAGCTGAATCCAAGGGTACAAACGCGAAAAAAGTCTGTGGGGGGGAGGAATATAAGTACATTTTGCAACCGTGGTACGGTTATGTTCATTCTTGTTTACTATGAGTTTACATGTACCTACAGGTTGACCCACTTGCTAGGTTTTTGGGGGAACGAATCTAAATATCGGTCCCCCGGGCATATGTCTCTATATACATAATTTGTCAACATGGCTAATTTTTGGTGCGTGAGTCCACTTTAGGTGCGTATACCTGGGTTGTCCTTTTATACCAATCGCGTTTTTCCTATATGCTATAATATAGAAACACACCGAGCACATTACTATCTGATTCAGATTGTCATTTTGCGAACGCGGACAAACGTGCGAAATAGACGAATGTGCGCGAACGCAAATTCCATTCTTACATCGCAGAGCCTATATTCGCGTTCACAAAAATGCGAATATATACCAATACCAAAAACGTGATTTTGACGAAACAACAACCTTGGCGTACGCTCCTAAAATAGATTCACGCCTAGGATGGACACAAGACATATTTCTAAGTATAGATTCATTGACCATTGGACGCGTGCCTTCCTCCTCCCCCCGGCGGTTTTTGCGCCTATGACAATACCTAATAATTATATTCGTAGCTGTCATGAATGAAACAAAATACATCAGACGTATTATTATTGAATATTTTGTCGCATCTCAGCTTGACTAGTGCAAAAGATGTTTTCTTACACTCTCCTCTTATAGATTATACGGCCCATGTCAACTTCCTTCGGCGTTCACGTTATAATGTCCCCGCTGTTTGAAACTTTTGTCCCCCTGTAGTCGTGACCCTACCGTACAGACAGTCACGACGACACTCACACTTTAAATGAATTTCCGAGTGTATACGACACACCCCTAGCTACTACTTTTTTCTTCAGTGTCGTACATACCCTTGGCTACCAATTTGGCACGAATTGACTGTAATGGACATCATATATAGCTAATACGGTAAAAAGGTCAACTGCGCTGTGTAGTTTTTTTAACGTTCTCGATATCTGTAGCTACGCCATATGAGCGTTAATGAAATAATGCCACACACTGTAAATAAAACTATAAGAAGACACGGTGTGCTTGACACTGTCGAAATGTGGCAATACGCCTAGCTAACTACCATTGAAAAAGTCTGTTAAAATCATGAGGTGTGTAAGACACCCTGTTGTTGACTGTGCCTGATACTGTGTGGCGTGGTGATACATAGGTTCCAAACATTGGGGACATTATAACGTGAACGCCGCATTAGGGGCCGAATTATAATTTAAATATGTCATGCCGTTCTCGATATACTAAGCCTAAGCCTTAGTCTTAGCTTAAGCTAAGGTCCCTATATGACCCATGTACTAAGCCTAAGTCGGGAGACTGCCGCCCCACGAACCCCCCGCTCTAAGCTGTGGCTTATACGATAAAATATTAAGATCCATCTATATTATAACGCACCATCAACAAAATTTGCCTCAAGAGAGGGCGGATAATCTAATGATATACGATATGAGTTAGCATTGAAAAATTAAAGGCCATATGTTTGAATTTTACCGGTAGTGACGTGTTCTACGAGGCTTTTCAAACTGTTTAAAAGTAACCATTCGTCAATATGTTTACCTTAATGTGATTCGTTTGTAATATGTATTTTGAGAAGGCTCAATTTTTAGGCCATACGCTGTCGATTTATAGTCGACAAAAACCGTATTAGACATGAATTGAACGACCATACCTTACTAATAATCAACGGATCATTCGATAAAACTACATAAAATTAACGTTCAGAAGTCTATTTGTATAGCGTGTCCCAGGTGTACCGCTGACTTTTCTATGATAGCCTACGGCAGGCATGATTTCGATCCTAAAGGCAGGTCCAAATGACAGCCTCAACTAACGCGACTATAAGAAAAATTCGTGTAGCTAGCTATAGATATTTACAGTATATACGTTCCAAAACATGTAATATGAGATCAAACAGTTTGAGTAAAGGATATTGGTTAGTCATCGACAGTCGTGGCAAACAATCGTACTTTGCGAAATCTATCGCCGGAAGTAGTGTCATGATCACTGTTTGAAAAATTCTTAAAAAGGATTAACACGTAGTATAATTAGAATTATGTCTCGAAACGTTGTGCGTAATTTACCCGCGTTACAATTTATTGGTGGATCATCGTCTAAAGTTGTGGCAGCTGTCATCAAAGTAGCACCTCTATCTCTAATTAACACATTTGCGGAGATTGCATATAACTTATTACACAAATACGAAAACAAAACGTAAAGTTCTTAAAAGCATTGCAAGTAAACGACTCTCAGCTTCAAGAAAGAAAACGTAGAGCTATGGAACATAAGACTAAATGGAGAACACTATATTCATGACGTCATATATTTCATAATCAGGATTCTCTTAAAAAGACATCAACCAATCAGCGTTGATTTAGTTAATATATAAAGTCTCGCATTCTAAAAATGTAATCATTCTTAGTTTTGTTTCATTGAAATCAGTCGTATTTTATTCAGGAATGGTTTTACACATTATTAAAAAGCGTTATGGAACATACTAAATATTGTGTGACAATCGACGGCTCACCACTCGTATTATTTCGATCAGGATGGAGTGTCTTCAGCAACTTCAATGTGGGGCGGATAATGATCAATGGCGTCAAATACAATTGTGTCGAGCAATGGTACCAAAGCGAGAAGGAACGTTACTACAACGACATGGAATCATACAAGGCGATAATGTCAACGTTCAAACCATCTCAACAGAAAAAGTTGGGTCGTCAGATCAAAAACTTCAATGGCAACAAGTGGATTGCAAACAAAAATGCAACATTGATAACGAAAGAGGGATTACGTGCAAAGTTTCAACAACTACCGCATGTACGAGCAGTACTCATCGGAACAGCAAGCGCATTAATTGCGGAAGCGTCAGAATGGGATCAGTATTGGGGGATCGGCAAAAGTGTCTACGATCAGTGAAATCGCGATGTCTCGCAGTGGAAAAGACAAAGCATTTTGGGTGGACTTTGGATGGAAATTCGAGACGAAGCGAAATAACTAATATGACAATAACAACAAACATTGGATTTAGTGTTGACTTGATGTACTTATCATGTGAAATTGATGACTTTGATTATGATATCTTGCGGTTTAATGACGGTATTTGGAAATTTAAACCTAAAGGAACTATATTGACATTTTCAAATGGAAAGCTGGTATTAACTGGTGTTCGGTCAGAATTTGAAAGAAATGAAATTTTTTAAAAGAGCGAGACAAAAATTGACAAAATTGGACTATCATTCAGTCCAACGGCATTTTCCGCAACCAGAGTTAGAGTGCTGGATATAGAGCTTCCCGATATGTATGTAAACATACAAGGAGGTACCATTAACTACTTTACAAACAAATCTTGGAAACAATTTAAAGTTGAAAAGAGACACTATACAGTTGATAATCTATGATCATATCTAAACATGTTCAGTACCAGCATTGAGTTTACTGTTAACCCGTGCTGTGATATAGTTAGTGTATATTTGCTAGATAACACAGAAATAAAATTATTTCCCGAAATTCAAGTGTTGTTTGGCTTTAAAAAGGCACACTTAAAAATGGCAAGCACATTGCAAATAAATGTGTGGATCTCAAAGTGTACAAACCTACGTTTCTTATGAGCTCGTTTGTGAAAGATAGACTGGTGAATGGAGGATATAAACCATTGTTACATGTTATATCAGCACCTAAAAATACCACGTCGTTGGACTTGAACAATTGTATGTTTAAAGTGCTTGGTTTCGAGGTAGTTGACTGTGAATTTAAACCCGTAGAGTTTTTTTCAAGGAGCAAAAATGATCATTCGGTTATACTTTTCATAAGTTCTTAAAAATGATTAATGCAAGTGTTATACATCAATATGGCTCTATCGTTGTGCTTCAATTTATCAAAACAGTGGGATGCAGTAACTGCTAAGAAGAAAACTATTGAAAAGGATCGCAAGAAGACGACCAAGAAAAGCAAACATGGCAAACGTATGTGGCTGGTTGTCCAATGTGGTCCAATGGAATGGACGTATGTGGCGTCGAAAAACTTAACTGGCAGGGTATACAATACAAGGTTCAGGAATCGATAATCTCAACACAGCTGGTGGAAGTGGCATGTGAAACAACGTTACCAAGCATTGATACGGATGACTCGTTTCGTTTTAAAATTGATGAAAGCGCTTTTGATTTAGTTGATATATCAGAAATATTTAAATATATTGAGTTTCAAATACTGAAAGGGGATGGGAAAGAGATTAAGGATACAACTCTCAAATTTGCACCATGTAATATGTTTGGGTACGCACTTTTTTCTTCAGTTGAAATGAAAATTAACGGAGAACCTACAACATTCAACCTAAAGCATTACCCTTGGATGGAATATATTTTATTCATGCTACACATGACTGAGGAGCAAAGGAAACAATATTTGGCAGCATATCTCTATAAACCAGTTCAGACGTAAACGTTTGATGATATGGAAGATAACGAGGATTCTGTTTATAGAAATACGTTGACTGCAATATCACAAAAATGTGAACTTTACTTTCCTATTATTACAGATGCACATTTGTCACCAACCTATCTACCACCAAAAACTAGAATATAGTCTAAGTTTACTCGAAGCTCACCGTCACTGATTTTGTTGCATGAACCAACTAATAAATCTTAGTTCGAATAAATGATTTTAAACTTTACATACCAAAGGCAAGACTAACGAAACAAGCTCTTGAACACCAAGATAAAATTCTAAATAGTAGTGGGGTTAAATTTCCTAGTATACGATACAAGGTTCAAACACTTTCAGTAAATAAAGGGTTACAAAACGTGGATTGCACAATTTTTGAAGGAACATTACCCCGTAGAATATACATTTGGGGCATAACGCAATAATCATACGCTGGTGCACCAAAGTCAAACTTGTTTAAGTTGAGTTTACCAGATATGAATAGCTTTACAGTATTTATGAACGATGACAGATACTAGTGCAATATATCCTTACCGTGTAAGGGTGGTAACGACATGAGATTATTTTATAATACATTAAACAGCAGAACAGAAAATTTGGGATTAACAGAAGTTGGCTTTAGACAAGGTGCAGGCTATCAAATATTTTGTATTGATTTGAGCAGAGATCATAGTAGTGACTGCAATTATCTTTCAAACCCACCAGATGGACAATTGAGACTTTCTATTGATTTTGTGGGGTAATTGAAGAAGGCTATTGTAAGTTTTGCAATGGGAGAATTTACAGTTGAATTGAACATTAACTCAAATAAAGAAGTATTTTGGAATAAAATGTCTTAAATAGCTCTATAAAACGTTTTAGTCAACCATGGATCACAAACTGGCATTATATGTAGTATTATTTATCACAATTGTTGGTTAAACTATAGTTTTATTATCAAATATAAATTGTGTGAAAACTCATCAACCAATATGCTTCGACGATTGGACTAACGGATCAAGCGAAAAATGGTACCGCCAAAAGGCTACGATATTCAATGGATCAATAAAACATCATCAAATCTACACTTCAACGTTCGATTGAAACCACCTAAAGGTCTTAAATGGAGCGCACAGATGGTTTATCTATTCGACGTATTTGAACATTTGTTTATGCACTTGTCGAAACCATATCAACACGGACTTATATTGATAAGATCGGTTGGCATTTATCGTGGTTATACGTTAACCAACCACTATTTGGAAGCAAGATTCATAAAACATCTCGCAACGTACGAGTTGGATAAAGTGCTTCGTCAACGATACATTGGAATCAATACTCGTGAAGCGTATGGAACAATACGTGCGCAACGTTTATCTTCAAAACGAAATTGCTTGTTGGCAAAACCGGCTGGATGAGTTTCGACGTCAATGTGAAGCAACAGGAGACTACATCGAAAGAGGAAGAAAATTTGCTCAAGTTTCAACGACGACGACAAGCAATTATCAAGGCGGTGAAATTTATAATGAAGAACGAAAACACTTTTAAACAGTCACAGTATGAATTATCATTGTCATACCCTCTGTTGTATGTTGGTTATTATGATGATGTTATTAAATTATGTTATATGATTTGAAGCAGAAAGAAAAAACATAATGGTAGCCAATACCGTGTATATGGTGTAAAGCCATCTGAAGATTCCTTTGGCAGGGATGAAATGTTTATATATAACACTGTATTTCAATTTATTAAATTAGTTTACACTTTCATTCATCGAGACCAGTTGGCATGTTTTTCTACTTCAGTCTACTTCTCTACTTTGTGCATGGTCATACTGGTCACGTTAACAGTAAAAATTCTAGTATCATCAACGATTACAAAGCAAATATTTACGAAACGGTGTTCAATGGCGATGATCACTTCAAGCGGCAAGATAACCGGATGGAACACTTTAAAATATTCGACAAAATCATTGGTTATCGAGGATGGACAGGTGAACCAGGCTGCATGTGGTGACAGAAGGCACTGTAGTCATAACGGCATTCGTCTACGACCACCCAGTTCATGCGCGGCGACGAAAGTATCAATTGGTGCATCAATATGGTGCTAAAAGGGAATAAATGAAGATATTTATACTTTATATGTTATGTGTATGTATATATTATACTTCTATATACTATATGTATGTATATATTATACTGTATTATTATGTAATTTTCTTAATCAAGAAAAACAATAAGTAGCGGTAGCCTATAGCCGCTGGTGAGGCCCGTGGTACGGTCGAAATGTTTGAACCAGCAATATATATACAACAAATTAGTCTGTTTATTATACTGTTTATGTATAGCAAGCCAAAATCCAACTTAAAGTTATATGTGTATGTATTTATATTTAAATATATGTGTATTTACATATATATTTATTTAGGGTAGACATATATATACATGTATCCCACACACCTATGCATATGTACGTACATCCAACCAACATATGACTCACCAGCCCCAACCTCCTCCGGGAGGGAGGCCAAAGCGCTATTTTTCATCTACTAATAGTAGCGCAAAAGGTTAGAGAACTTAGTTCGTCTATTAATACCATCTCGTTTGTAAGTGATGAATCTATGACCTGCTTGCCGTGAGGAACGCCATTGAACTGAATGTGTAACCCTGATTACAAATGAAAACTGTAATATAAAACATATTTCTGTTTCCTAGGACACAACGCTTCAAAACCGCAATTTAACGCCAGAATAAACGTTTACTATAAACAAAATAAATTCGTTGTACCAGAACAATATATAGTCACGCAAAACTATTATTTTGTCTGCAGTTAACAGTACCTACCTGCTATAATTAAATCTGAATGATTGCCAAACAGGGACACTTTCAACAAATGTTCATAGCAAATATATGTGCCTAACTATGCAAAATACACTTATATTATATACATTGTAAAGATAATAAATGAATTATAATTTTTATCCTACCACTATTAACACCCTGCCTACAAGTCGCAATACGACCGTGATAAACACGCCAGATTTGTTGGAGCCACGGGCAAAGCACGCAATTCTAAAGTGGTGGATTGTACATATAGATAATAAATGAATTATAATTTTTACCCTACCACTATTAACACCCTGCCAACAAGTATCAATACGACCGTGATAAACACGCCAGATATGTTGGAGCCACGGGCAAAGCACGCTATTCTAAAGTGGAGGATTGTACATATAGATAATAAATTAATTATAATCTTTACTTTACCACTATTAACACTCTGCCTAGAAGTCTCAATACGACCGTGATAAACACGCCAGATTTGTTGGAGCCACGGGCAAAGCACGCTATTCTAAAGTGGGGGATTGTACATATAGATAATAAATGAATTATAATTTTTACCCTACCACTATTAACACCATGTCAACAAGTATCAATACGACCGTGATAAACACGCCAGATATGTTGGAGCCACGGGCAAAGTACGCTATTCTAAAGTGGGGGATTATACATATAGATAATAAATGAATTATAATTTTTACCCTACCACTATTAACACCCTGCCAACAAGTATCAATACGACCGTGATAAACACGCCAGATATGTTGGAGCCACGGGCAAAGCACGCTATTCTAAAGTGGAGGATTGTACATATAGATAATAAATTAATTATAATCTTTACTTTACCACTATTAACACCCTGCCTACAAGTCTCAATACGACCGTGATAAACACGCCAGATTTGTTGGAGCCACGGGCAAAGCACGCTATTCTAAAGTGGGGGATTGTACATATAGATAATAAATGAATTATAATTTTTACCCTACCACTATTAACACCCTGCCAACAAGTATCAATACGACCGTGATAAACACGCCAGATATGTTGGAGCCACGGGCAAAGCACGCTATTCTAAAGTGGGGGATTGTACATATAGATAATAAATTAATTATAATCTTTACCCTACCACTATTAACACCCTGTCAACAAGTATCAATACGACCGTGATAAACACGCCAGATTTGTTGGAGCCACGGGCAAAGCACGCTATTCTAAAGTGGGGGGGGGGCGAGCGTGATTCAAAGCGGGGGGCACTCAAAGGGGATGGGGGAGCATAAGAAAAATTGCCGGGGGTATTAGCAAAAAATCTTATTTTCGCCAAAACTGGGCCTCCCTGTTGCTGCGGTCTTGATTCAAGCCGCTAGATTTTTTTATACATATACTTTGGATCAGAAACTTACCTAATTAGCTTTTTGTTCAGTCTTTTGACAATACCATAGGTGTAAAATATTAAATGTTCAACATTTTGCAATATATATATACAAATTATCAAAAGCAACCAAATTTAATGCAAAATAATAAACATTAATTATATTGAGTCGCATGATTTTGTGTGGCTTCTGTCAGGTTAAAAACAGATCTCGATGCTATAACATCAATTTGAATCCTAGAACACTAGTATGGCTTTTAAACATATTAATACTAATTCCAAACCATCCATCTGGATTCAAAAGCGATCTGTTTGGAAAATATCGACCTAAATTTCATTTTATCTATCTGGATTTTCAAAACATCACTCTGAATTCTACAACATCAATCTGTATTCGAAAACATCGATCTGGGTTCTAGAAACGTTAATCAAAAATCGACATCGACATCGTATAAAACGAAATCAAACAAACATAGCAATAAAGTAATGTATCGATGTAGCAAAGAAATGTTATCACAGCAAAAAATGTGGAATACACAAAATGTTAAGAAATACAAAAAACAACATATATATTGCATAAATAATCAAGCAGCATAAAATACAAGCTTATCAGAGATATCTAGTACTTCGGCAACAATCATTATACTACAAAACATATCGTTGGCACACAAAAACGTTATGCTCAGACACAAATCGATCCGCATTTTGTGCTTATTGAAATTATTAACCCCACGTTAAAAATTTCACTAAATGTTTGCCAATTTCGCCTGATTTTTGCCTATTGTTGCTAAAATTTTCAGCGCGCCATCGGCGAGAGCAAGGTGTGAAGCCTCATGGGATCAGGTTATCTCCCAAAGAGGATCGACGATACTCCGATGATAATCCTCTTAAATGCTATCATTATGCATGGCATACAGGCCTCACTGACATGGCTTGAGGGTGGGGGAGTGTTCGCTCACACGGTTGCTCACTTAATCGCGCACCTGCATACGCGTCAGACATAACAGTGGCCTGTACGACGTGCGAGCAATAGACATTATTCTGGAGGCTACTCCATGTGTATTTGTCAAAAAATAGTATCTATAACATAACACAAATGCATGTCGTTACAACTGCCATTCCGAGTACGAGTTATTGGCGTTCAGCGACGTCCGTATGAGCAATATACAGGCTGCGTAGTACTCAATATATGTACATATATATACTAAAATCCTACGCTTAAGCCTTAACGCAAGCTACGGTCACTATATGATCCTTTGACTAAGCCACAGACTAAGTCGGGAGCTGCCGCCCTCGGAACACCACGCACTAAACTGTTTTTTTTTTGTTTAGAGATATAACGTTATGCTCGTTAGGTAAACTTGATCAGGTGTTGAAGTAAATTTTTTCAATTCGAAGAGCTAGAGCAGCTGCCGTTTGTTCAAAAACGTGCCAAGGAATGTTCGCCATTGAACAGTCCAAATACCAGGTTTTGGTGGGCTGTGGCCCTTCAAAATCGACAAAAGCATTAATACAGTCCCTGCAAGAAATGATAGCTTAATACCAGGTTTTGGTGGGCTGTGGCTCTTCAAAACCGACAAAAGCATTAATACAGTCCCTGCAAGAAATGATAGCTTAATACCAGGTTTTGGTGGGCTGTGGCTCTTCAAAACCGACAAAAGCATTAATACAGTCCCTGCAAGAAATGATAGCTTAATACCAGGTTTTGGTGGGCTGTGGCCCTTCAAAACCGACAAAAGCATTAATACAGTCCCTGCAAGAAATGATAGCTTAATACAAGGTTTTGGTGGGCTGTGGCTCTTCAAAACCAACAAAAGCATTAATACAGTCCCTGCAAGAAATGATAGCTTAATACCAGGTTTTGGTGGGCTGTGGCCCTTCAAAACCGACAAAAGCATTAATACAGTCCCTGCAAGAAATGATAGCTTAATACCAGGTTTTGGTGGGCTGTGGCTCTTCAAAACCGACAAAAGCATTAATACAGTCCCTGCAAGAAATGATAGCTTTAATACCAGGTTTTGGTGGGCTGTGGCTCTTCAAAACCGACAAAAGCATTAATACAGTCCCTGCAAGAAATGATAGCTTAATACCAGGTTTTGGTGGGCTGTGGCTCTTCAAAACCGACAAAAGCATTAATACAGTCCCTGCAAGAAATGATAGCTTAATACCAGGTTTTGGTGGGCTGTGGCCCTTCAAAACCGACAAAAGCATTAATACAGTCCCTGCAAGAAATGATAGCTTAATACCAGGTTTTGATGGGCTGTGGCTCTTCAAAACCGACAAAAGCATTAATACAGTCCCTGCAAGAAATGATAGCTTAATACCAGGTTTTGGTGGGCTGTGGCTCTTCAAAACCGACAAAAGCATTAATACAGTCCCTGCAAGAAATGATAGCTTAATACCAGGTTTTGGTGGGCTGTGGCTCTTCAAACCCGACAAAAGCATTAATACAGTCCCTGCAAGAAATGATAGCTTAATACCAGGTTTTGGTGGGCTATGGCCCTTCAAAACCGACAAAAGCATTAATACAGTCCCTGCAAGAAATGATAGCTTAATACCAGGTTTTGGTGGGCTGTGGCTCTTCAAAACCGACAAAAGCATTAATACAGTCCCTGCAAGAAATGATAGCTTAATACCAGGTTTTGGTGGGCTGTGGCCCTTCAAAACCGACAAAAGCATTAATACAGTCCCTGCAAGAAATGATAGCTTAATACCAGGTTTTGGTGGGCTGTGGCTCTTCAAAACCGACAAAAGCATTAATACAGTCCCTGCAAGAAATGATAGCTTAATACCAGGTTTTGATGGGCTGTGGCTCTTCAAAACCGACAAAAGCATTAATACAGTCCCTGCAAGAAATGATAGCTTAATACCAGGTTTTGGTGGGCTGTGGCCCTTCAAAACCGACAAAAGCATTAATACAGTCCCTGCAAGAAATGATAGCTTAATACCAGGTTTTGATGGGCTGTGGCTCTTCAAAACCGACAAAAGCATTAATACAGTCCCTGCAAGAAATGATAGCTTAATACCAGGTTTTGGTGGGCTGTGGCCCTTCAAGACCGACAAAAGCATTAATACAGTCCCTGCAAGAAATGATAGCTTAATACCAGGTTTTGGTGGGCTGTGGCTCTTCAAAACCGACAAAAGCATTAATACAGTCCCTGCAAGAAATGATAGCTTAATACCAGGTTTTGGTGGGCTGTGGCCCTTCAAAACCGACAAAAGCATTAATACAGTCCCTGCAAGAAATGATAGCTTAATACCAGGTTTTGGTGGGCTGTGGCTCTTCAAAACCGACAAAAGCATTAATACAGTCCCTGCAAGAAATGATAGCTTAATACCAGGTTTTGATGGGCTGTGGCTCTTCAAAACCGACAAAAGCATTAATACAGTCCCTGCAAGAAATGATAGCTTAATACCAGGTTTTGGTGGGCTGTGGCCCTTCAAAACCGACAAAAGCATTAACACAGTCCCTGCAAGAAATGATAGCTTTTCCTGTACAAGTTGCATTCAATGTTCGTTCGAAATCTATTTCTTGTTCGAACCGTGTTCGACATTATACTTCCTATTAACTGTGAATGTTCGACTACGTTCATCGTCTGTGGGAACAGGGTTTGATAAAGTGCCTGTTAAACAAATCCGAACGTATAGATGAAAAAAATAACTTGAACAAAACAAAAAAACTGTTTGTTAATACAATAAAAATGGTAAATGTTTTTCGAAACTGTTCGAAAGAGCGTTAGAGAAAATAGCTTTGCCGTACGACAATCTTTAACACAATGTTCGATGATCGCTAGAAACATTTTATTTCGAAACCCGATAGACTTTTCCGACAGGGACTGTAGGTTAAAATCTATGTTGATACTGCAATAATTTAACGAAAATTTAACAAAACACCAATGACACCGTGCCCAGCCAGAGGTGACTAATCATCGTTCTAGACTTGTTCGATGCTCGTTCGAACTGTTTTCGAATGTCTTCGATATCTGTTGCAACAGTGTTCGATACTATGTGCCCGCTAAAAGTATTCGAGCGTGAAAATGGAATTATTTTCAAAGAATACAAATCCATTAGTATAACAACGCTGTCAAAGTTTTGTTCTAAGCATGTTATAATCTGCTCAAAATTAAAAAATGTCTTATTAGAGAAGTGTTCGATGTTTGTTCGTTCGACACCCGACAAGGATTTCTGGCAGAGACTGTACTTATACATAAGATTCGCACACTACATAATATGTATACTATTCATTTCTACCGAAACTTCAATTTACGAGTTTTAAACCTCACTCGCTATACGTTTACCTACATCGTTGAGACAAAAATGGCATCCACAATGAATAAATTAATATTGGTCACAAAACATGTTTACAACGGTTGCATCAACGAGAGCTCGGCTTGTATCTGTGGGAATCCAAGTTTGGTCCAGTTTCGAATGCAGCGTGATGTCGGGGATTTTTACTTTAGCACCTCACCTCCCAACCTTAAATTAGTAACTTTGAAGCTATTATAGCGATATGTTGGGCACAGGTCAACTCAGTTCGCCCAACTGGTTCCGAAAATAACCATTTTCGCCCACATTTACATTTTTCACTATATGGTTTCGGTTAACAGTGATATTTTTGGTTACTCTTGGCACCAAAATTTACTAAAAAATAAATATATATAATTAATAATTGTATATATCATTCCAATCACATTGCGAGCTGAGTCAAATCGTTAAAAAACCAGCTGAATTATAATTCATGGGTTAACGACTTAGTCTAAGGTTCAAGCTTTCAATTAAATTACAGCAGCCCATTTGGACTGAATTATAATTCATGGGTTAACGACTTAGTCTAAGGTTCAAGCTTTCAATTAAATTTCTGCAGCCCATTTGGACTGAATTATAATTCATGGGTTAACGACTTAGTCTAAGGTTCAAGCTTTCAATTAAATTTCTGCAGCCCATTCGGACTGAACGTATTTACCTATTTTTAGACAATTAAGTTTAGCACTTCAATGCGGTACGAAAGAAGCATAAAATTATAAGTATATAGAGAAATTATTGTCTTCAAGATTTTTGAATACAAGGGTGTCAGTTAAAGGTTACGAGAACGCCGAAGAAAGGTTATGATTTTAAGAACGCCGAAGAAAGGTTATGATTTTAAGAACGCCGAAGGGAATCAGATAAATTATTGTCGTAGCGACACAATTTATATTTCCGCTTACTCCTATCAAGCGTAAATGTAACCTCACTAAATGCCGGACAGTATGAAGCAACCGATCGTATTTACACAGTGGCATACAACATTGGTATACCACAAGAATGACTAAATTACTTTGTGGTCAAGCAATTACAACGTATGCTATGTATAGCACCATAAAATAAGTATGAGTCAACTATTATTAATTTCTTTGATAAAACCTTTACCAAATAAACCCTAAAAAAGTTTCAGTGGCTCATAGTTCAAAAATATTACCCTTCTAACAATGAGAAAGGATGTACCTAGTTAGATTACAACTATTTCGATTTTATGTTATATACGTCGATATACAAAAACAATCACTAAATTTTCACATCACAATATTATACAAAAATTGAAAATCTATATGTTGGCAAGCACACACACAGGGTACTACGGTTCCCCGCCAGAAATAAAACCGCGTTCGAACGGCGATAGTCATTATTTCTCTTTCGCACCCTATGTACGTTGATAAAAGAAAATTATTATTTTTCTGCTGAAAGCAATTCAACTTTAGTCAGCAATATTATTACAAAGCAACGACAACAACAAACTCTGTCATAAAATGTTGTAGCAAACATAAAACGAATCAAATAATGGAATGAAGACGATGCATTATCACATCCAAATGTACAGTAACTGCCAAAAATGAATCTCGCTCGCTCGCTACTCGCTCGAATGTTCTAAAAATAGATTATTAATTTAGTTTCGAAATATCGAGCGAGTCACTCGTTCGAACTGGCGCGCTCGAAATGCGACGGTCGTACTGTACATATAACCAAAATCTCCAAGACAGCAAACGACAACCATGAACGCAGTGAGCAGCTACATACACACCGAAGCAGCACTTGAGCAACCAGCTCGCGTATTGGGCGGGAAATGGTCAATAAGCTGTTGTTTTTACCAAAATTTATGGTAGTCCAGACAAATTGGATTCAAAGCGGAAAACGATTATAACCAGCAGTACTCAAAATGAACCATGAAATTCGTTGAGTGAAGAAATACGTATACAACAGTGGCCTCATGCGCACACGTAGTAGAATATGGCACAGATGTCGTTAAATAGTAGAATGTGTTCAGTTCATGCTTACCGGATGTTACATAAGCTCCAAGGTTTTAACGTTATAATTTTCGTGCTACTTCGTTTTGATTTTCAGCCTGCCCTTGGGATTTCAACTTCGATGTTAGGTGATGATGCGGATCCCGAAGCTTCTCGATATCCGCCGCTGAAAGATTTGTGTAGTGCTCGAAGATCCACTGCTGACTCGGCGAATCGGCGACGCAGGGCTGTAAACGAACATCGTCCCCACTTTTCAGGCCGACGACGTCGATACAAAGACCTGTCTCGACGTGAATTATTGGACCATTCTGAAAGTACAGGGAAGAAGCAGTAGAAAATACTAGCGTTCGTTTCGAACTGTTGATACTTTTAGAACTATACCATGGGAAACAGTTAACGAACATCGTCCCCACTTTTCAGGCCGACGACGTCGATACAAAGACCTGTCTCGACGTGAATTATTGGACCATTCTGAAAGTACAGGGAAGAAGCAGTAGAAAATACTAGCGTTCGTTTCGAACTGTTGATACTTTTAGAACTATACCATGGGAAACAGTTAACGAACATCGTCCCCACTTTTCAGGCCGACGACGTCGATACAAAGACCTGTCTCGACGTGAATTATTGGACCATTCTGAAAGTACAGGGAAGAAGCAGTAGAAAATACTAGCGTTCGTTTCGAACTGTTGATACTTTTAGAACTATACCATGGGAAACAGTTGTCAAAATCAAAACATTAAGCTATAAAAAACAGTTATCCTGATTTCCTCGTTCGTCCTAATAAACACGTACAATTGCGATCTCGACCAAGACGATGGACTGCATATCCATTAGATTTTTGCGCTGCTCCTTCGCAAACATCTGCGAGAACGCCTACAATACTCGTTTTAGCAAAAACAAAAGTAAAGTAATGACGTGGCATTGTTTGGCGATATTTTGTACAGGAAGTCGGATCAAGTCGTGAAAAATCTTAAATCATAAAATTATTTATTGTATCTCGATAACTGGTGTATCTATATCAGTCAAATTGAAGTCGTTTTGTAGAACTAACACGCGAAGCCTCTATAAAGACTAGTATTCGAGAGAGCGAGTCTCGGGCGAGCCACGAGCGATTCTCGGAAGAGTCGCAATATAATGTTGTTAGATAGTACTTTGATGGAAGACGTAAAATTTGGGTCCAAAAGTGTTTTAAACCGGCCCCATGAGATCCAATACAAAGTGTTGCTATTGTTTAAGTATAGGGTTGGCTCAAAATGGGTGTGTCAATGGCCTCATAAAACCCAAAATAAACGAACACGGCAATATTTCTGCTTATGTATATAATAATTGATCTCATTTTGTAATGCAATTAATCCTCAATGTGTATGCATTGTATGCTGCTATTTTCTTTATTTACGCTGCCGATTGGGTCAAAACTGTTTTAACTGGCCCATGGGACCAGAAATACACAAAAAGGCCAACATCTCCGCAACCGTTCGATTGTAAATTCCTAAATGCACAATGAGAGGCTACATATTTGCTCAACTATTCTAACAACATGACTATTGACTAATTAATATTCATCGGCGCATTTTGTAATTTTATGCTCAATATAGTTGTGCACGTCTCTCCAAATTAATCATTCCAGACTCACTAAAGCATGTTTGTGAGAATAATACAAGTTGCTATTATAGAAATGTTGCGGGCTGTTCTGATCTGAAACTGCTCGCCGAAAAACCACTAAAGTTTTATTCTGATCACTTTCTTGCCTTGATGCAAAACAGATAAGGTTCAACATTTATTAATAAAGTGATTAACAAACAAATGCAGTAATAATGACATACACAATACTATTAATAAAAATCTTATTTACAAACCACGCTGTTGTTACAAGACCGAATCAAAAGTTTGAGATAGGATATTTTTCCACCAACTCCAAAGGCTTCACAATGAAAACAACCAAACTAACCCGCGTATAATTCCATTGGTACTGCTGCGAAGGCATGGTATTGCTTTGAGGACAGTGTGATAGCGAAACTACGGGTCCTTTACGATGAGTCGCGCATACCGATTCACGACGAAGCTCATTTCGAGGCGTGAAAGAAAACATCTACAAACAAAAATTAAAAAAGGATTATAAATCATCAACCGAGTTGAAAAAAATAAGATTTAATAATCATACATGTACAGGGCTTCCACAACACCAAGAGGTGCCCAGTACGTTTGCATTCCCAGATAACATGTCATAATATAGATGTACAAGGCTTTCACAACACCAAGAGTTGCCCAGTATGTTTGCATTCCCAGATAACATGTCATAATATAGATGTACAGGGCTTTCACAACACCAAGAGGTGCCCAGTACGTTTGCATTCCCAGATAACATGTCACCGCTCAGAAATAACCTAAACCAAAGAAATCACGACAATTCATTTGTCACAGATGTAAGACGGTTACACACTAACAAATATAGCCGTGTACTTTTACGTTAACAAATTAAATGTTGCCACTCACCAACCTACAGTATTAAGTTTATTTCAAATCGATGAGCAACGAACAAAAAATTAGACAATTACGGCCATTAAGTAATTTTCTATGTAGGCCGCTACTGGATGCCAGCATTTCCTAGATGAATAACGCATCTTAGGATAAACACTCACCAACCTACAGTATTAAGTTTATTTCAAATCGATGAGCAACGAACAAAAAATAGACAATGACGGTCATTAAGTAATTTTCCATGTAGGCCGCTACTGGATGCCAGCATTTCCTAGACGAATAACGCATCTTAGGATAAACACTGAAAACGAAATGTGTAAAACACCGTCAGCATGTGTTAAACCTTTGAAAGTACAGATACACGATACACGATATAACAGATACACGTAATATATGATAAATAAACTAAGAGGTTAGAATTACACTAAAAAGGTTACTATGTATGCATATTTTGCATCGAAAAATATTTATTGTTACTTTGCAAGTTGGCCCATTTACCATGGACCCCCTCAGATTATTCAAAACACCAACCATTATCGCCGGTAGGGCCACACCTGAATCGTCCTATTTGGTATATTTCAGATTTCAGCTGAGAGGACAGGTTACATCATGCTTGCGGGTCACGGGGACGCTCACAATCCATTATTTGAATGATGTTTATATAGATAGTGTGTATAGTGTGTGGGGACTCGTGTAAATTAAAACATGCAGTCATCACAAATCCAAGCATTTATGACAGCTTCTTTACGGGAAAGCAATAGTGGGCTTTATAAAATAAGACAATGCATAATAATTATTATGGTCAGTTTCAGTTTTTTTGTGAACCCAAATTTATATCAGGAATTTCCTCGATCTTTAGCCATATCCGCAGCCAATGGTAAATCAGAGTGTGAGCACAAGTGTCATGCTCATGCCTTAATGCCTAGGCTAAACCCAACGCTGATAATATTACTATGAATAAAGTGCAAACATCTGAAATTCTTTGTTTTAATAACAAAAAATGAGATTTCAGCAAAATGGCTATGGCAGATGTAAATAAGGCGAGATGTAAAATTACAACCAGCTATAATAATAAATTATTGATTGTACCTGAGCAGAACTGTCGCCGCCTTGACAGAAAAATATTCCAATATTAATCGTTGATTTTTCGTCACGTTGCAAAGTATCAAGACACAAACCCGACGCAGTATTACGGACCTTAAAATAATAATTAACCGACTAATCGATAAATCGAAGCAGTACTCGTCCCGTCAAAAGTGACCGCTGCTCAATCACCATTCGGTCGTAATATAATTTTACCTTGAATTTTCATAATTTGCTCATTGTTCGCTCGTTGCTTGTGTGTGTAAAGGGACAGTTAATTTGCGGCGAGTACTGTTATAATAAATTATTGAGAAACGCATTAGTTGACTAATCAAGACTTTACTACAGTACCAAGGGCGAGGCCAGGGGGGTTGCAGGGGTCGCGACACCCCCCTTTCAAACAAATTTTTTTGAGCGATTCCGATTGAAAATCATGTCGAAAATTGTTCTAAAACTAGCCTCTCTCGCACTAGAAAACAATTACTTTCAACCGTATTTTTGACCAAACTTCGTATTTTTGTATTAAAATTCGCTATTTTGGCAACAGTTGCATTTTTTGCTTGTTGATGGCGTACTTAAATGATTAATTCTGGAAAGCACTTTCACATTTCTCAGCGCGACCCCTCCATTCTGAGCGCGACCACCCCCACTTTCAAAATACCTGGCTACGCCCTTGTATAGTACCCGCATTAATTTGATAAATCGATTGATTTTATACATCTATATTGATTAATCAACTAATAATTCCATTTATTAACGGATATAGTTGTATTCATGCAACACTCGGTTAGTTGATATATTATACGTTGATTATTGATTTATGATTAACATTTTATTCGCGAAACCGATAGCATGCGGTCCGTACTACGCAGGACCGTGCGTGCAATCGATGTAAAACAATAATTATGTGAACCATGCCAGTCATATCAAATTTTGCCTTTCATGCCGATTTGACGTAACGAAGTTGTACGGATAAACAATTAATACTTATCATCCATAAAATATGTAGCAATACTCAACAATAAATGCCATAATGACTGGATAATAATTTCAATGTAATTTTAACTACAAAGAAATAAAGCCAAATCTTCAAAACCAGCCAAGCGCGAACTATTGACGACCAATTAGCAGCTCGTCAATGGCTATTTGTCGAATTTTTCGCAAACAATTTATTTATATTTCTTTCTGTCTGTTGCTGGACATATGTAGTTATTCGTACTTTATACAGTTACAATCAGAAAAGTGCTGAAAAACCGATCGAAGTTTAGTTCGATTTCGACCGTTTGCGTTTAAACGAAAATCGATCGTTTAAACGAAATTCGATTAATTTAACGAATTTCGATTGCGTCAAAATAAAAATTCTATATATAAAACATGTTACTTCGCGTTTAATTTAACGACTTTCGATTGTGTTGAAATAACAAAAAATATTTTAATAAAAAATGTTAGTTTGTGTTTAATTTAACGAAGTTCGTTTAAACGAAGATCGATCGATTGCGTTTTCGTTCGATTTCGTCTGCGTTAGAGCTTATAAGTACTTAATTCTGATTGCAACTGTACATACAAAATGTGAAGACACACGATGCGATAGCATACGGCAGCCCGTCATAAATCTGTCGAGCGTGTTGGAGCAGCACATGCATACATCATTCACTAAAGATGAGTGAAGAGTTTCGAATGAACTGACGCCGAATAAAAATATAACGGAATTTTTTATCTGCGAACAAGTTTTAAACAAACTTCCAGCAGCTCTTAAATAGATCTTAAAAACACTCTAAAAACCACCGGACAGATTTCGAACAAAATCCGAACACGTTTCGAACATAATTTGATGTTTTTCGAATGCACATCGATCGAATAGCACTAACGGTGACTACTGTTATCAGTTCAAAATTAGAAAACTACATCGGCTGTTACAAAATAGCAATTAACGAAATTGGAGCTTTTGATCATACAAGAATGACGATCCCAATTTTTCATCTGGTGTCTATAAAGGGAATTGCTATAACTTGTCGAGAGATCTTATTGTGGCCAACATGATAAGGTTTATATCGACGGAAAGTCATTGAATTATTGCAAACACACAGCAGCATTTAGATTCTATTAGGTGTCAAAAAACTGCGAACATCCAGCAATTCAAAGATTATAATATATCGCATAAATTCGTTAAGACAAAGCAATTTTCGGACCCGTTGCCTACCATTACGAGCTCAGACTTACACTTCCATGCGCTATAACGTTTTCGTCAGGTACAAATTTGTCCGGATATACATTGTCGAGATACCATTTAAAACTGTGGCATTTCAGCCGTTTTCGTAGAGCTACACGTTCCGAAATATCGCCAATGTCGGCATTCTGCAAAAATGATAACGTTTAACAACAACAACGAACTGCACTAGTCTCTCCACAAAGGGGAAACGGAGAATCCTAGGATTTTCAAGCTGCCACAGGATTTGTGCGGTGCCAACCAGGTCATTCACTCCAGGCAAACTTTCAACAGTTATAACTAACTACCCAAAAATAATATAATCGTTAAGGTATTCATGTTATTAAAATATTATAGTTAGTTTTGCTCTAACAACTACTATTCAATCCAAGCATAACCATGTGGCTCTGACTTATAATTTTGATGACTACTAATCGCAGTTTATGCACTAACAATGTTGTTTTATGTTCTTATTTGCGAAAATTCGATAGCTTTATTACATAAAATACATAAATGTAATATTGATCGCGTACAAGGCAAGCATTTTGTGTTACAATTTAATATTTTTGTGCAATAGACGTGACAAAATCTACATAGGTCGCTGAACGTAACAACAATAATGTTCTCGCCTAAAATAAGCATCGCTCACTGGCAGTTCGTCCGAAAACAATTCGATCTAAAATAGAGCTTTATTTATACTAATTTAGTACTGTTTTCGAAATCTCGAGCGAGCCACAAGCACATTCGAAAGATGATTATCATTATTTCTAGCGAGCCCCTAGGTATTAAAAAGTAAAAATATAATACAAATGCATACCTTAAGCTCGTGCCGAAAATTATAAAACAAACGTTTGTAATCATCCATCCATACCTGAAACAGATAAATATTTTTTCAAAAATGTTAGTAGTATTTTATATGCAGTTCGGCATTCGCTTCTTTGAGCCTAAATAGGGTCCTTATTTCTCACCGAGGCGGCAAACTAGTCATCCAAATTTTTTGAACATTATCGTGTAACAGTCCAATCGGTTGCTATATGAGCTTCGCGATAAAAAACGATATCTAACTCGTTTGCATATCTGTACGTTGACACTAGGCATCTTCCTCAACCTAGGTGAAAACACTCCGCGGTTACTCGCCACATTAGGAACACAAAAGCACGGCGCGGCAATGACTCCGCCAAAACACTAAGTTGTCGCCCACCAATATCAGAGTTTAGCGAGAAAAAAGCTCTACAGGCGGTAATAGAAAAAGTAAAAAATTAAAATTGATTGTAATCATTGCTTTTAAGTTATCAATATAAAAACATAATAAAGACATGATGTGAAGCTTGCCATTGAAATCAGGTTCTTATCTGCCTGGCTAGCTGAGATTTTGCAAAAAAAACGATTGCATTACAGCCGCGACGAAAGCAAAGACTGAACTTATCGCTCAAATGACGTACTACACACCAACGATTACAGAGCAGAATAAGTTTTATGAAACAAGCAAGAATCTAAAGAAAACATAACTGCTACAATATTCATTCAACGTATACAATATTGCTTTGTAAACACTATTTTTTGTCCAATTCACGTTTCCGTAACGTTTTTGTACGAGCAACATTTTACAAAAACTCCGGCACAGTTTAGCCGTACACTCGCGGTCAGAATTAAGTGCAATCGAAAACGGTCGAAATTTCGTTTATTCGAAATCGCAATCGATCGAAAATTCGTTTAATGGCAATCGATCGAAATTTCGTTTGTTCGAAAAAAAATCGAAATTTTAAAATATTGAAATTTATTAAATTGCGCGAAAATCGTAAACGATCGAAATCGAAATAGATAGAAATTTCGTCTTATCGAAATCGATCGAAATTTCGCTTAATCGAAATCGATCGAAATTCCGTTTAATCGAAATCGATCGAAATTTCGATCGATTATTTTGCATTATTTCTGGCCATGACTGTACTTTTTAATGTATATTGACAATAGTAAAAGCAACGACAGAAACGTTACACCCAGTTCTACATATCCATTCTTAACATTTATACAAACATACAGTTAAGGCTACTACTACAAACCTCGGCCAATCTAGCTGAATTGATCCCGTGAACGTCTTTGGTGGTCATATTGTACGGATGTCCTGAGCGAAAAATATGCCCTACATGTGAGCACGGTATATATTCCAAAGATCCACCACACATCCACACCTAAAATAATATTCAGCTTTCATTAATAATGTAGAAACATTTACTAGTAATTCCGCTCTATTTATGTTTAGAAACAAAACTTTAAACACATTATATCGCTCGAAAAAATATTGTTGTGTTAAAATTGATCAATGCGCGTTCTATTTGCTAGATACATACAGTACAAAACACCCCAGAAATGGTCATAATCTTTCTATAAAGCAAGTTCCTAGCGATTCCCAAGCTAGTGGACCGGCCGATGTTTTAAATTCATTAAAATCAATAATAAGCTTCTTATTTTGGAATAAATATTTGCTATTGAACGATTCGAGAGCGAGTTTCGAGCATATAGCCGAAGAGCCTCTAGCGAGCTGCAAGCGAGATTTAAGCGTGTCATTTTTGACGAGTACTGTTGTACTCGGTCTAAAACACTTTTGCTCGAAGATAATAATTCTAATATAAATTAAGGGCTTGCATTAAAGTGAAGATAGTAGTGCGGCAAATATAGTAAAAGGAAAACAGGATTTTAGGCCTGATTGGATTATATCAATCGGTAATGACCTGGCCTGTTCACCGCAGCCCGAAAAGTGGAGGGAACTTCGGGCGGGCCCCATGTTCAGTTTTGGGGAAATTTTACTGTGGGAGATAAATTTTACTTAAAAATGCCTATTCCATATTTTTACAATTACTTTCAGGGTTTAAGTCTTACATGTCTTTTCAGGCTTTAAAAGACTTTTAGCATTAGAAGTAGAGATAATTAACGTTTAAGAACATTTTGCATACAAAAACATAAATTTTGAGATATAAAAAATTTTTAGATTTAAATATCTTGGTTCGACAGAGGTGGGATACACACATAGTGGAAGTCTCACGAAGTGGTGGGGCACAGGCCAGATAATACAGTGTCGATAAAATTACCATTGCCCGCTCCGGTCGCTACAGAAGAGATGGCAGTCACTTCTGGAGCTTACTACAAACGCATACAGTGAAAAGAGCATTAATAAATACCAGTAAACTAAGTAAGCTTTAAAAATATGACACAATAATTATAAAAGGCTTACTCGAAATGAAATTTCCAAATTTTCACCACCCCATATATCCATACCGTCGTCGTAACCTCCAACTTCAAAGAAATATTCACGATTTGCGGCAAACAGGCCGCCGGGCATCGTAGGCGACCTATAAACAATCAAGTTTGCAAGCGATATGTTAATCAGATACGAATGTAGAATTGAAAAAATTTCATAGAGCACAATTACTTAGCTCCGAAACCAATACATCGAGATGAGACATTTTTGCCATTAGGAACAATATACATTTCGCCGGTCACATGTAAAAAGACGCTGATGGTCATTTTTGGAGAAAATTAGATATGATCAGATTGTTGATCCTCTTAATGTGCTGCATTATTTTATGCAAAAATGCACTATGTCAAATACAGTATTCGCCAGAAATGAGTGCCGTTCGTTCGATGTTCGCTCGATAAATTTAAAATTTTGTTCGACATGGTTGTGTTCGAATTTTGTTCGAGACTTGTTCGAAGTTTTGGCGCACTTTTTAAAATTTGTTCGAAAGCTGTTTGAAGTTTGTTCGAAAAGTGTTCGAGAATGAATAAATTTTATGTTCGATGTTCGTTCGTTCGAAATATGACACTCATTTCTGGCGAGTACTGTACTTATTTAATGAAATAGAATGTTGAAAACACTATGTCCAGATGGTTTATACCATTTTATGTAAAAACACACTATAGTCCCATAGTGTTATTTTGCATATAGTGTTTCAAGCGAAAAACCGCTAGTTCGCAAAAGTATGTAAATTCGTAATTAGTATATCGAATTTGAAATATTTTTCTCGAAAACTTGTTTTGACCCATAGCGTCTTTTTTCTTTATTACCAATGATTTACCTGTCTCCAAATTCGAGGAGACGGGTAGCACTGTTCAGGGGCCCCCAGGTTGCCCCTGGCAAAATTTTAAACCCCATCCGCACTGTTCGTTTTCCCCTGACTAATTTTTGCTTCAATGCTTACATGTAAACGCTACACACGCCTGCTTACAAAAAACACAATACATATGAAAATCCATTTTGAAATTAAAAATCCCTTTAAAATGATTACATAAAAATAAGGTCGAAAATTGCTGTTAACTCAAACAAAGACCATTTTGCAGTATTTATGAGGCCATTAAATTATCATTCTATTTTAGCCATTTTCTGGTTAACGGCACGAAATTTTGGAAATATTTATATTTCGCAGCACCCGCGACACACGGAAAAGGGACATTTCATGCCTCCTGGTTTAGTATCAGCGTCCCCACTCCGTCCGTTCTTGCAAACGCGTAAAACCTTCAGCTTACGGAGAAGCCAAATTATAACAATTTTGAGATAGTAAAAATATTAGCGGTTCCCAACCAACATAACTACTTAACCACAAACAATCAGCTATCACATTAAAGCAAACTTCCACCACTTCGCTGAAAGAAAAGTCTTAAAATATTAATTTCAATAAAAAACATACGGCCATGGATCCGTTTGCGACACCCTATCGGCTCGGTGTATCATTTGAGGTGCGATCCAGGTAAAATGTAAGCTCCACCAAAATCCGCCGACCGAGCCACCGCTTCCGCCGTAATATCCAATATCGTGATCGGTTATTACGTCGATCGATGGCACCAAAACTGCCGAACGCTTGTCTTTAATTCTTTGGAGCAGTGGTTCTAGCCTATAATAAGTTACTACATACAGTGTACCGCTCAGAAATGATTGTCGCATTTCGAACGTTTCGAGCCAGCCATGAGAAAGGAGATCGCTCGATATTTCAAAACTATTAAAATTAACAATAAAATCGAAGTTTTAGAGCGAATTTAATTTTACAGGGACCCAAGTGGATTGTGAGGAAGTCTTGAGTGAGCGACAGTCATTTTACACTTATTTGAGCACTCTTCGATTAAATACTAACCAAACTGCGATCCTGACTCGAAACACGAAACCCAGAGCATAAGATACCAACCCGATGTTTGAAATATTGATTCCAAAACAAAAATTAATAAAGAAGGTCAACCTTCGCGGCTTAAAATTTCGAACTTTATAGGTTTCAATGTTTGCCTTCATATAAAAATAAATTTATTAGTTTCGAATATTAAAACATTAATCAGCTACACTTTTCCTAAAACGACACTTCAACGATCGAAATTTTCATTCTAAAATAAAATTTTAACTTTGGCATCAACGCTGGTCACTCATTACAACTTAAAATTACTATAAGCTTCGTATGTTTTATGTTACGTAACCCTTTAAAGTTCATTCAGAAAATTTTAGTTCCTTTATATTATATTCAGTTTTCTATTACTTTTCCATGTAAATATTATAGTGGCGTACACAAAGTCCCTGCCACAAATGACGCTTGAGATTCGAACGAACAGGCTTCGGCAAACGTCGTACGCTTTGCTGAATACGTTTCAAGCAGCACTGACATTTTATTATACTAACAGTTTTGCTGTTTTGATTTACATTGTCGATTACATTTAACGGACAAGTTATACTATCAAAGTGTTCGAATATAATATGTTGAACACTTTTCGAGAATCAAACAAGTTTAGAACGAATATCGAATGAGCAACAGTCATTTAGCATAGGATTTGTATAGTTACAATATGAATTTCATAAGTGCCCAGCGTCTAATCAAGAATCGATCATTTTGCGACTAATTTAGCGAAGTTCGTAAAAGGCGTTTAAAAGCGTTACAGCATATGCGTTAAAAAATTTGCGATTAATCAATGCTGATTTGTGTTTAATTTAACACTATTTCGTGTAAACAAATATCGTTCGATTTCGTCTGCGTTAGATTATTTGTGCACTAATTGTGATTGTAAGTGAGGCACATTTCCAAAACTGTGTTGTTGAGAAGTCACTGTAGTGCCAAACTTGATTTCATATTAAACAAAAAGAACATTTTATTGAGCGAAGCGTTTTTATTTTCTGTCTGGGAGCAAAAAATCGATGTCCGTTCGTCCGTTCGTCTTTCATGGATCTCAAGAACCAGTGAAACTATTTTAAAAAACTTTTTTTGTTTGAAACCTTATCATGTGAGGATGTGCACCTGATATTTTCGAAGTGTGGTAACTTGCCAATTTAATCACTAATTAAGCTAATTAGCTAATTAACACCCTAACTAAGCTCATAACACTTAATTATTAGTAGTAGAGTCGTTTTAACGGCATATAACCTGGGGTAAATATAACTATTCTTTCATTTACTCATTGTTGTCTAGGTAATAATATATTCCCAAGACATTGAGTACGTTCATATTACTAATGCCGTCGCTCCGCTCAAAAAATGTAGTTCCACTACGACTGGTTTTAGATTATTAAAAGCGTAGTAATAAGCAGGAAAAAAATTTTTGGGTCTCGGAAGAGTTATCAAATTACTATTATATTATTTTTATACGTAGTATCTCCAATAAATAGTGTTCAATTAGTCAATCATATGCCGAATTTCATTTCTTAAATTCGTTTACTGAGTTTTGTACGACGTTATTAGACGATCTAGGTATGAAAAATAAGACTTGTTGTGATTTAATATAAAATAAATAAACCTTAACAAAATACTTAGTGTCTTAGCGTTTCCCTATATTTTTGTGAAGCATGGAAAAAATGAGTATATAAGTTTTCCATCGGCAACGATCTGTGAAGTGGTATCACATACACAGAGAGTCCGGTGTCATTAGGTTAATCATTAGTAATAGATTAAAAAATACTAAGCATCTGCCAATCTGCAGTAAAAGATCTAGTAATTATTGTTAAATTACAAAATCGTAAAGCGGTACATTTAGTTAGTTTTTATTTCCTTTTTTTTTTGGTATCGCTACGGTCTGCACACGTAAGAATGTGTTTAGCATTTGCATTAATATACAGTCACAGACAGAAATAAGTGCAAAATAATCGATCGAAATTTCGACCGATTTCAATTAAATGAAATTTCGATCCATTTTGATTTCGTTCGTTTTCGATTTTCACGCAATTAGATAAATTTCAAAATTTTAAAATTTAGATTTTTTCGATTAAACGAAATTTCGATCGATTGTGATTACACGAATTTTCCATCGATTTGCATTTCGATCGCTTTCGATTGCACTTATTTTTGGCCGCGACTGTACATAAGTATAGCCACAATAAAATTGCATGTCATAATAAGAATCGTGCCTTACCAGCCATGGCTTGCTTCACAATGAGAATCGAGAAATATTAGGACGTCACCGGTTGCAGCCCTTGCGCCAGCAAGACGTGCCCGTATTAGACCCTGGCGCTCGGGAACACGAACTAGTTTAATTTTACCCGACGGAAATGTTTCATGAATGTAATTGTCAAGTTTAGTGCCCAATTCTTCTAGAATAAATACTTTAAAAAATATAAACATTTTGTTACAATACTCTCAACATAATAAATAGATCAAAATAAAACGCTACTGCTAGTTCGATGCTTGCATGATGCTCAGTCAAAAATTTTCCTGTCGTCACTATAATGTAAACAGTAAGTTGCGGGCAAAAATACAAGCGAATCGCTCGCGAAACAGAAAATTCTAGAATAGTGTTTGGCAAAAAATTAGTGAAAACAAAATGAACAGTTGTTAGTTTTTCGCGAACTGTTCGCGAGCGATTCGTAAAAATTTTTTTCGCTTATTTCTTTCCGTCAATGCATGCATCTGAAAAACTACATTATAATCAGCGATCCTTACTCGCCAGAAACGAGTGCTGTTTATTTGATCTTCGCTCGACGTTCGTTTGATACGTACAATTACAATCAGAATTAACTGCTTATAAAATATCGAACGAAAATGCAATTGATCGATCTTCTTTTAAACGAAATTCGTTAAATTAAACGCAAACTAACATTTCTTCTAAAAATAATTTTATATTTCAAAGCAATCGAAAAGTTCGTAAAATGCACAAAAATTGAACGCGAATTAACATTTTTTAATTATATTTTTTATTTTGACGCAATCGAAATTCATTTAATTAATCGACTTTCGTTTAAACGATTGATTTTTGAACACTTAATTCTGATTGTAACTGTAGGTAGGAAAAATTCCAAAGTTGTTCAAAATCTATAAAAAAAAGTTTAGCTAGGTTTTTCAAACTTCATTGAAACGTGTTACAGGTTTGTTCGCAGACCGGAATAAATTATTTTGTTTTGCTCGATTTCAGTTTGATGTCTGGCGAATATTGTAAATTCTCACCCAGCCACCCAAAAATAAGTTGAAATCCATTTTTAAAACCAAGCGTGGCCAGCGGACGTTCGATTTGCCTGCCTTTGTGACATATAATTAATGACTGCATTGATCGATATTCGTCATTATTTGTTTGAACAACTGAAAGAATTTAATTTTGCAACCATTTCGTGTTTGAAATGCTCCGTTAATTTCGTGCCCAAACTCGAGCAACAAAGACACAAATTGGTTTGATTTTTGCCATTTGGATCCACAAACATTTACTTACTTTACTTACTTACTTTTTTCTTACTTGTCTAAGGAGACCACATTCATGGTATCCTCTTATCAAAGCTTGAACTTTGTAAAACATATTTTTGTCAGTATGTTCGTACATTGTTTAATTATAGCTCGGCTAAAAACTCAAATATTTAATACATATTTCGAAAAAAATTTGAAACAAATTTCTAGCTTACTGCCTGTGTTTAATATAAAGATGTACTTATCTAAAAACTAAATTATTACAATAATTATATCCGGAAATTCTAAAAATGTCATAACTACGTACTGTTAGTATTCTTTTTATATAATAGTAGATGATGTGAAACCTTTTAATCTGCAGCACTTGCTACAAATGACCGCTGCTTGCTCGTTGTTCGCTCGCTCGCAAGGTGACAGTCAATAAATTGTGGCGAGTGCTACACAAATATGTTGTTGTCTCTCCATATTATCAACACACTTACCCCGTTCGCTGGCATCATCGAGCAGAACGATTTCGTGAAGCAGATTCGGCGCTGATCGCAGGAAAACGCTGTGAACTGTTCGAATCAACGGCGACCAAGCCTCGTTATGAAATATAATTACAATGCTTGCCGACGGTAGCTGAGCGTCGAATAACTGCGATTTGCATCTGAAATTCGTGTATTAACAACAATATAATATAACAAAGAAAAAGTACCCGTTCCTTTGTTAAAAGCGTTATAAAACAGTCTCAATTATGTTTCTAGCGAACGGTATCACAATTCGATTTGTTACCACCCACAGTGGTCCCCACAATGCGTGTACGTTTGACCGTCTTCAATTTCGAGTGTCTGTACGATATTAGTATATTATTAGTCGCAAAAGTATAAATATTTAAAAAAATATAGTTTCAATCAGGGCCATTACAGTCTAGGAACAGATATAAAGGCATGTTGACTCGATGTCCGCTCGATCGAAAAACAACATTAATTTCTTTTCTGGCGCATGCTATAGTATAGCAAAAATTATTCAGTAGTTGTGGTCACACAGCAACTACTGCGTGTTTTGTGCTTCGCAGAAGCAGAATAAAAATAAGCTACATACGCCAAGAAATGTAATTAAGACATTAAACAGCTTTTCGAATAAAAAACACGGAATTTTAAAAGCATCTCGGGCAAATGTTTGACGTTTAGCACGCGAGGATAATATTTCGAAAAGCGCTGAAACAAATATCAAACAAAAAGGTAAGAAAAACTTCTCCAGCGCACACCCAATTAATATACAATGAACAAGACCCATTTTTGCAAGAGCACCCGCTGCCGCATCCTACGAAAGCAGTCACAATAAAGCCAATTTCGTTGCAAATACGACTGTACTCGGTTGTCGCGTCCAACGAACATGGAAGGAATACCACGCATTTCTTTTATCAACTGGGTCGATTCAAACAGGCAATATGCCAGGAGCAATCGATAATAATAACTGTGAAGCCCATTTCGTTGCAAATACGACTGTACTCGGTTGTCGCGTCCAACGAACATGGAAGGAATACAACGCATTTCTTTTATCAACTGGGTCGATTCAAAAAGGCAATATGCCAGGAGCAATCGATAATAATAACTGTGAAACCCATTTCGTTGCAAATACGACTGTACTCGGTTGTCACGTCCAACGAACATGGAAGGAATACCACGCATTTCTTTTATCAACTGGGTCGATTCAAAAAAGCAATATGCCAGGAGCAATCGATAATAATAACTGTGGCGAGCACTGTACTCTGCTGACAGACTGAGCAGGAACGAAATCTCATGTGTGGTAGATAGGACCCTGCTGACGCGTCGAATAAAAATCTATATCAGAATAATATGTAATTTAATGTAAATAATTATTATTGTAAAACATTTGCATCAAAATTAACATACTCCCGCGACCGGACATCTCGCACCGTTCGATCAACTCGAATTTTATCAGATGCTACAACGTTCATGAACCATTTTTTCATCGATGCCTTGCCCGCTTCCGCATCAGCACCTGAAAAACAACATTTTTACTCTAATGGCGGCTATAAATTTTGGCATATAAAAACTATTAGCTAGTTACATAGGGTAAGTGAGGCTTGCGAGGAGAGGAAACTGTTACGACAGGCAGAACATGCATAGACGTTTGCGACCAAATGGTATCTAACGGAAATGACTCTGGTTACCTCGCAATTTGCTTAAAACTCACTGTACTCTAATCGAAACTTAGAATTTTGTTGTTCAATTCTTGTTTAATACGCTGCAAATCACGAAAAAAAATTTTATCATCACGAAACACTTGACTGAAATTAATGTTATATCAATGAAAAGGCGAAAAATTATCCAAACACGAAACAAAATTTTCAAAATTTCTGTTTTTAAAGAAACAATAAGCAATTATTACATAATGTTTCATATTTTACATTCCCAAAGGCGTGATGTAGCTCTTCACGTATCGACGAATATTATAGATGATATCGCGCTGAACAGTTTCCAACAAATTCATAGCGAAAACGTGTACGGACGAGGAGAATATGAGTGTTTCAATGATCGAATATGTTCCAGATTCCAGTAACGGATTCTGGGTATCCGGTTCAGTGTTCCACTATGTGATCGAAAGACTATACAGCATGATTTTTAAGCGAACATTGTGCACCTTAGCACCAATGGGATCGGTTTCCGTTTGGTGCGTTTGATTGGATCAATTGTGGTCGGAATCTGATTTGTACCTACCTAGATTAGATATTATATTACGTTTTGTTCCAAACGGATAAATATACGATTCCAGTAGTAAGTTTATAAAAGAAAGATAACAACCGTTCTGAACAGGACAGAAGAAATCATCTTATACGACTGAGCGTACCAGAGGTGCTTGCTAGTGTTCGGTAATAATTTCAGTGCAATAGCATGTAGTATTTAAAAGTAGTACGCAATGCAGTGTGGATGTTTTACGTAAATATTACTTTAGTATAATGCGTGAGTCCACTTGATGTGCGTACACCTGGATTATTCTTTTGTCAAATCAGTTCACGATCGTAAAAGCGATGAACGCGAACTAATTATGACTTTTCCTTATCTACGAGTACACGACTTGCGATGCAGCAACGCGTAGGCGCCTTTCGCGGTCACTATTTTGCCATTTGGCATCACATTTTGTAGACCACATAGAAGTGAAATCGCGATTACCAATCACATTTTTTCTCGTATGCTATAATATACAAAAATAGACCTCGAGCAAATAGACCTCTGTATGATTCAGAAAGTCATTTGCTGAATGCGGACAAACGTGCGAACGCAAATTCCATTCGTACAGTGCAGACCCTACATTCACAAAAAATGCGAATACCAACGGCAAAAAGTCTACGCGAATTTCTGCGCGAATCATTTCGTAATTTTGACAAAAGAACAACCTTGGTGTACGCACCTAAAGTGGACTAAGCATAGTAAACAAAAGATTTCGTGAAGCTCATACACCGTGAAAAATAAAAAAAATGGAATGTATAATGTAAATAATACAGTTGCATTCAGAATTAAGTGCTTATAAAATCGATCACAGACTAAATCGAACGAAAACGCAATCGATCGATCTTGGTTTAAACGAAATTCGTTAAATTAAACGCAAACTAACATTTTTTATTAAAATATTTTTTATTTGAACACAATCGAAATTCGTAAATAATGCACAAAAATTGAATATTTTTATCAAATTATTTATTTTATTTTGGCGCAATCGCAATTCGTTAAATTAATCGATTTTCGTTTAAACGCAAACGATCGAAATCGAACGAAGCTTCGATCAATTTATGAGCACTTAATTCTGATTGTAACTGTACATGCATTTTCCTTATGCCTATACCATCGTAAACGGTATATGTCCCTTCATTGTATACAAACCCGCCGCAATCAGAGAAAACAACACCATTGCCCGTTTCTGTTCCGTTTCGCTCTGTGACCTCGACGTGTATAAGACTGAGTATTTAGTTGCGCTTATTGAATTTCAAGCGAGACTAAAGTTAGCCTGCACCTGTCGAAAATCCTGTTTTTTGTTTCGCATAACTAATAACGCTTTCTGGTCAATCGAAATTCAACGCAAAACTGTCCGAGAACACACTGAAATATTTCCGCAGCATAATAAAATCAAGGCATTTTGTGTTTGCCGGGATTCAAAAAATACCGATATAATTAGAATTTTGGAAAGAAAATTAGAATTACATTAGAGGGTTTAGTTCGTGAGCCGCATAGTAGCAGCTAAAATATAGAACATATAGAATTATAAAGAACGAAATATGCAACAAATTGTGTTAAACGTGTTCACGAGCAACAGCGAATTTAACTACAAGGTTGATTGGCCTCACAGAACCGATATTCTGAAAATTCGAAATCACCAAAATCTAGCAACTCTTGGGTTTTTTGATTTTGCCATATTTTCGATAAGCGAAACACCGCACCAAAATTAAATATTTTTTCAAAGTATTTCGATTTAATATCGATTACTAATAAAACGCTGCTGATTAGTGGAGTGATTTAACGTTTATATACGCATGCCGTTTCTAATAAACCTATAAAGGAGTATATGGATGTATTTTTGTGGGCTAAATTTTCTGACATTAGGACAAAAATGAACGAAAATTTTCCCACCTTCAGGGCGCTTGAACCATCCAAGGGGCTTGAATCATCCATTATTATCCCCATCAGAAATTACTAACTGCGTCCTTGGTTTTCATATACTCCCGACTAACCCTCAAGTCGCACACCAGCGCCCTTTTCCCCGGGTCCACTGCGTTCAACATTAATATCTCCATCGAACCAACGACGACTTTTCTGAGCAGCCGACGTTCGAACTTCAGGCTTCTCATTAATACTGCTTGGTGCTTTTGATATCTGAAATAGAAAAATATATACGTATTACTTAAAAAGAGTAACTCTGCTAGAAATGACTGTAGATCGCTAGAACGATCGGTTGCTCTATAGTCAGAAATATGTATAATGCGCAGTTACGGAAAGAATAATTATTGAAAGCCGATTTTTTTGCTAATCGTTCGAGATTTTTTCGCAAAGTTTCGCGATTTTTTACAAATAATTGGGGAACATTTGCTTTTATTTCAGTCCGTAACTGTACTGTTATGAAAGTAATACTTGAATATTTCCGAAATATGTAGCAAGTGGACTCGTTCAACAGAATCTTACTCACTCGAAAAATGTACAACAGTCATTTTATAAATAAAGACAATGAATGGTCTTCGCTGATTCTGCTTCCTATTCCAGGATAATAATCGTAAATATAGTACAATAATACATTTTCCAATTGGATATTATACAGTACACGCCAAAAATGACTATCGCTCGCTCGCGACTCGCTCGACACTCGCTCGCGACTCGCTCGAAATAAATTTGTTCTAAAAATAGAATTTTCTATTAATTTAAATAGTTGCGAAATCTCGAGCGAGCCACTCGCTCGCGACTCGCTCGAGACCCACTCGCGACTTGCTCGAGATTCGCTCGCGACTCGCTCGAAATGCGACGGTCATTTTTGGCGAGTACTGTAGTACATAATCACCATTCTAAAATCATCCCTCGACTGTTATAACTAGCACACATATTTCCTTTATTAGCCAACAAGTTTTAACGTATAATACTTTTGTAGTTACCATGTCAGGTTTCTGAAAAGGTACATTATGGTAGTAAAAATAATAATGAATGTTGTTGTATAAAAAACTGCGGAACCTTTGGAAAGTAAATATTGTACAGAACTGTCACGTTCAGAAATAAACGCAAATTTTTTGCGAACAGTTCGCGAAAAGTTCCAGCATAGCAATTGATCAGCAATGCAACGGTTCACGGAAAAATTTGCTTTTATTTCTAGGCATGAGAAGAAAGCTTTAGACCCCATTTGACCAAATCCCGGTGATTTTTATAGGGGAAGGGAGGCCTGACTCCTAATTGGCTCTACCTAACCCTAAAAGACACTTCCCCCTTTCCATAAAATTTTCATTTTTGACCACATAAAGTTTGTTTTATATATTTTTCCAATTTGTGACAAAATTTTGAAAATTTCTTTAATTTTTATTAACATTTTGCACAATCTTTGCCGATTTTCGTTGGTTTTTGTTAAAAATTTGCCGATTTATCCCAATTTTTTCTAACATTTTGCCCTCTTTTTGCAAAAATTCGTTATTTGAAAAATGTCATGATCTTTACCACACAGTCACTCCCAGAAATAAAAACAAATGTTTCGCAAATCGTTCGCGAAAAATTAACAGCTGTTCAATTGGTTCGCGAAAAATTAACAGCTATTCAATTGCTATTCACGAATTTTCAGCGAACGATTCGCGAAAAATCTGCGTTTATTTCTGAGCGTGACTCATTTTTGAGTTTATTTCCGCGTTGATTTTACGGTTTCTTCCCGTTGTTTGGGTCAGAGCTGATCTTGGGTCTCTGACACCTGGTCTCAGATGCGTAAAAACCCAGAATCGTACATCCTAAAAGAGCCGCGTAGCAAAGCGTTATAAGCGAGCTCGAATTTTTGAAGTATTAAAATAAATAATAACATTTCATAATGTTATATTTTAGAATGAATTTATTTGCTACAAGTCGCGATGGAGCTAAACTATTAAAAAAAGAGTATCTCGTAGAGGTTAATTGCTCTATAAAATAACCCCAATTTGACTTAGATACAGTACTCGCCACAATTGACCGCTGCTCGCTCGTTGCTCGCTCGCGACTCGCTCGTTGCTCGCTCGCGACTCGCTCGTTGCTCGCTCGCGACTCGCTCGTTTCTCGTTCGGGACTCGCTCGTTGCTCGCTCGCGACTCGCTCGTTGCTCGCTCGCGACTCGCTCGTTGCTCGCTCGCGACTCGCTCGTTGCTCGCTCGCTCGTAAGGCAGCAGTCAATTGTGGCGAGTACTGTATCTGCACCCTTTTATCAAGCTAGAAATGAATAATGTGCTTTTTCAGGTCAGTTCGCGACCCGACCATAGCACATTTAGCCCACTTTTTCGGATGTTAAAATCAGGCTTCGCGCCTAACTGAAGGGCACAAATAGAGATTTTAAAGTTTCAAATGAGCTATGGTGCGAATCAATTCGCCAAGCTAAAGTTGAGTTATGCGTGTCACCCTAAAAATCCAAAAAGCGACAATGCCAAATTTCAGCACTACACGACTAGTAACAATTTTTCGCTTCGGTTGTCTCACACACTACACTGAGGCTTCAATAAAAATATTTTTGAACGAATTGTGTGAAATTACTCTAAACAGCGTTGCCTGTTCTCGAAATACGTGTCATTTTCCTGTCATGCTAGTTCTAAAGCTTCAAAAACGCTTCAAATCAAATACTTTACATTTTCTATGACTTGGCTTCTTTATATCAAGAATATTATTTATAATGCCTCAGGAAATCGTCTCACACACTACACTGAGGCTTCAATAAAAATATTTTTGAACGAATTGTGTGAAATTACTCTAAACAGCGTTGCCTGTTCTCGAAATACGTGTCATTTTCCTGTCATGCTAGTTCTAAAGCTTCAAAAACGCTTCAAATCAAATACTTTACATTTTCTATGACTTGTGCTTCTTTATATCAAGAATATTATTTATAATGCCTCAGGAAATCGTCATAAATTCTCGATTGTATGTATATAATATCTGGAGTTTTCAGAATCCTTTGTACTAATTGCCGTATGTCTGTCTGTCCGTGTGTCCCAAGCTTTGGGTCCGTCACATATTTTTGACCATAACTTTTGAACCTGTCGATGGCTTTAGATAGGCTTTTTTTGGGTAGGAAATTTGATATTGGAATTCGTGACCAAAATTTTGGTTACACGTCGACCACCACCTCACCTCTGGCTCCACTTGAATTCCAATTATCAGTGTTATTTTAGAGGTTTTTTCAGCCGTAACTTTTCAACGAATCGACGGATTTTCACCAACTTTTATGTTTTGCTTCTTTTAGCCCGAGGGAACGCATGGGATCGCCCTCCGAAAACTGAAAAAAAAACTAAAAAATTGTCCGTATTTCGGAAACGGCTTAATGGATTTTAACCAACCCTTTTCGTTTAGCTTCTTTCAAGAAGAACATTTCAATGGGGTTGTACCTTACTTGTACGCAGGGGATCGCAAAATTAAAAAAATACAAAATTTTACAACGGTTGGCGGTGGCCCGCAGGCTCACTCTGAAATCTTACCGGCGCGAAGCGGACCCAACGCTAGCGCCGGGTTTGCATAACTTACAGTGCCTGCTAGATATGAGAGCTGCTAACTCGGTGTTCGCCCGCTTGGAAGGCAAAAATCATTTATGGGAGCATACCGCATTCGTGTGCCAAAGGTGATGACCCGTTTGCTAGTTTAACCCAACAGATAAATATTGATTACTCCAGCAGTTTTGTCATTCCTAGTTTCGTTTCTCTGAACGTACCACAAACCATCTCATAGTTATACTGATGTTGATAATAGTCATACCCTAAATACATACATCGCATCATAACGTCGATACTATTTTTACTGCAACAGAGCCAACATAATATGTCTAGCTCAAAACATAACAATAATAATTATTAGCAGACTTACCACGGTTGTATTGCCAAATCGAGTATTTGTAATTGTGACCATAAATAGAGCAGTGGCACTTTCTTTGGGCACAATTTCCATTTCGACCAAAAACAAACATGCCAATACCAAAACTGTCAGCAGTGCAGCGAATCGAAACGCCGTCTCTTTGCGCCGCGGAAGACAATAGCGAATAAGCATCATATTGGATGAAAGTTTGGAGTCTTAGGACAACAATAATTTGAATATTGTGAGCGATAGCTTCTATCTATCGAATTGTAGGTAGCCCACAAAACAAAACGATATTCCGACACCGACAATGAATATTTGAGCTCAAATTCTTTGCGGCCAGATATGTAAGTTGCCTTGTCACAGACGCGTTTGATCGACGCATAGCTATTTCGAATCGCAATCCAGCGCTAATCAACGATAAGCTGTAACACCCTGTAAAAACTCAGTATCCAGTGCTAAAAATAAAATAGGAAACTCGCCTCAGGATGGATCAGTGAAAGTAGATGGTAGTAGAGATTTAAATATGTGACGGTTTCAATCCGGTTACAAACGTTATCTTTGCCTTCTAGGATATTCCATGTTACGTGAATATCCTAGGAACAGGAATACATCGCGTATACTTTGGCCTGCCCACAGTGAGGAGATGCGAGGAACACCAACTTTCCAAATCCCCACATCGTGAGACTTTTCCTTATATCCGTCTCCACACTCGGCTAAAACAGCCATGTTCAACTAAATCCAAAAATTATAATTATAATTCTCAAAATTTATGTTTTTGTATGCAAAATGTTTTTAACATTAATTACCACTATGTATCTATAATGCTAATCCGTCGTTTTACAGCTTGAAACTACTTGAGCGGCAATAAAACTTCATGAAAATATTTAGTATTTTCAAACAAAATTTATTCCATCACTTTGAAATTTCCCCCAGAATGAACGTGGAGGCCCCCGAAGTTTCTCTCACCTCCACTTTTCGGAGGGCTATGGACTGGCCAGATACATGGTACTATTACAGTTACGACCAGAAATACAGTCGCGGCCAGAAATAAGTGCAATCAAAAACGATCGAAATCGCAATCGATCGAAAATTCGTTTAATCGCAGTCGGGTTCTTTTCCATTATTCCCCCAGCCCACGTTTGCCCAAAAATGGTTCGATTCTGGAAATTTTGGTATTTCTGTGATCCTCGAGACCTCCTCTGATCATTTCAACCAAAAAATCGAATTTTTAAAATCGAATGGTGATATTTTTAACGGGATCTAGTAAGTAACCGGATGCTAATTTATGGCCAAAAATTATCGGGGGCTGAGATGCTCAGCAATTTAACAGTTTTGGCCATAACTTAGGATGCTTTTATCGGATCCTGTTAAAGATAACACGATTAGACTCAGCTCGTCAAGCCGCGTCGAATGGTGGGTAAAAATCCAATTTTTAAAATACCAGCGTCTAACGTCACGCCCATCATGTTAATATTGGCCCTAACATTTATGTACGTACCCCAAAGAACACAAACTATTATGGAATTTTGAAAAAACGTCATGTACAGGTACAAACGTGATACCTCGCAATAAATCATTCGCTAGTACAAACAACATAGTCCGACAACTCTTAAATCAACCTGAGAGCATTTGGTACATTTTAAATACCAACAGGAAAGGGAAGTCATCAACAGCCTTTATGTGGGCACATCAGTCGGGCAGCTCTGTAGCTCGATTATACAAAATAACATGCCAAAATGAGGTTTATCGGCGTTCGTCGCCACTGACCCTGCTCCCAATAAAAATAAATTGGTATGACGGCCCGCCCGAATGTATGATTTTAACGTGCATTGCCGCAAAATAGGGTAAGACTTGAATAACAATACCAAAAATAAATTTAATTTATGCGTAACTTAAAAATAAACAATATAAAACACAAACGCTATAAAAACTTGTGTATATGTTGGAGAATACTAATAGTCAGGTATTGTCGCCAGCATTACTGATACTTGTACCAGTACATTACCAGTACTTGATAGGATCATTCGGCAACACAACATTAAGTGTACTGTGATCAGTCTAAAATTCATTTCACCCGTTATATAGTGAGCGTGACATTTGGCTTTGGGAGTAGCACGCGGTTGTACCTAGTATTAATGACGTGACACACAAAACACTACTCACCGTGGCTCACAAACATGGCGACCCACTTTCCATTTCTGGTCACAAAATAAAATATTTTATACCATGGGTGGTTATTCTTGCAAGTGGATAATTGCTCTGTACTCGCGCTAGTGCTAAATATTTTGCTATTGCTTTCCAAAAGCCCACTGATGTGTGCCGGGTACATTATCAACAAGCTGCCAACGTAGGTAGCTATAATGGATACCAGTTCGGACGAATAAAATGTGCACAATATGATTAGGGTCGTGTATATTATACATCGTGGTATCATTTTTCATCTGCAAATTTTAATTCTATATTTAATGGGTCTGTGAGATTTCAAGCATGGTTTGAATCTTTTTTCCTATAATACGGTCTGAAATGAACTGTGTTTTGGTTCAATTCCTAAATAAAATAATATTTACCACACATGTATTTTGCTGAAGGATATAGTAAAAATTTTTTATAGAATTTTATATATCTGGAGCGGTGAAATTTAAAAGCTGAACTTTTGTCTACTGTTAAATGACATAAACAGAGGAATTATATACTTAAGGTCAATTCAATGCACATACCGCACCGGCCGGCCGCAGTAAACAATCAGGCTTCGAGGTTGTTGAGCTTACCTAGTTGCTGATTGGAAAATTTAAATTGTGTTTTGCCTTATGACCCGTCTAATTTAATACTAACATAAGGCCAGTATTTAGTCATGTTTCTGTTTCATAGCCATGGTATCAACAGGCAAAATCCAGGATTTTTCGAATTTTTGAATACGTCTCCATAAATGCTATCAATCTTAGATCTGATCAGTCAGTCTTATCACATCAAAACACCACCACAAAATATTTACTGTGTAAACATAAACTCTGTGAATAACAACAAGGAACATGAGCACATTAATACAACGGGAGCGCAAAACAAAAATTATCTCTACTAAGTACATATATTTATTTTACAACAAAAACATTTCCTTCACCTTTCAAAAAATAAATTTTGTGCGAAACTATGATGATACACTTTAGCTCAAAAATTTTGACAGTTAAAAATGTTTTCACCTTAAACAAAATTTAAACGTTCAAAATTTACCCAATAGTTCAAATAAACTGTATTACAATTAACCGCGCTCGCTAAACATTAATACTGTCAAGTTTCCGAGACGGAACATCAAGCAAAATTCAAGAGAGTTTACTCATCAAAAAACTCTGCTCGAACTAAAAACAAAAAAAACAATTTCCGTTCAATTCACTAAAAATTTCCAATATGTAACTATCGAACAAAATTCGAAAGTTTGAAATTACTGTGGCCAACATGTATATAATTTATTATTATGTATATTACTCGCTTTAATAATAATAATAATATGGCAGTCCTCTTATAAAACATGTAGCAGAATATCTAAAGGTATGTCCGTGGGCCGCTTCAGATTGATTTAGACTAAGCTGAAGAATAACTTGGGAACGTCTAAAGATTGTTGGCGACTGGATGGAAAGCAATGTGTTCTAAAATTCAAATTTATCAATGCTTGAACAGTTTGGAAATCTCGAGTGAGCCACTAACTAACAAATTTATGTCGAGCATACTGAATGTTAAATATATATTATAATAGGTCATTAAGGAAAATACAAAGGTATAATTAAGGCCCTTAACCCTTTCCCGCATGAACTTTTACGTATTTTCTACAGTGTTGAGCAACCCTTTGCAGCGATGACGGATTGAACGTAGATCCATTTCGGTGAGCGCCTTCTATGTTAGCCACTACGCTATTTAGGAGATATTGTTCCGTTCCATAAGGAACCTCAGAAAGCAAGTGAACAACAACGAAAGTGCAAACGCATGCCTCATGATAAACTCAGTACGCGCATCGCGTCGAAGCGTACACTGTCACACACGTACATATGAGATTATGTGGGAAAGGGTTAATTGAGCGATAGTTTTTTCAGCTTGACCCTTTCAGCATGAATTATTGTGTATTTTGTTAAGCAAACTTTTGCCGCGATGGCGGGTTGAACATACGTCGTTTCGGTAACCGTCTTGTGCCTTAGCGACTTCGTTGTATAGGATTTGTTGCTAGGTGCCTTAAGCAACTTCACAAATAAACGAACAACAAACGCGCAAACGCACGCCGCACGACAAACTCCGTGTGCACATCGCATTGTAATGAACTCTGTCACACACGTGTGACTATGTGTGAAAAGGTTAAAATATAATTTTACAACAATCATGAGTCAATATATGTTGCAAAAGCATCCTAATGCGTGAGTAAACTTAAGGTGACTCCGCCGATCATCCTATTTTGTCATTACCGTTATCGAATCGCAAACCATTGTTACGGAAAAAAGGCTTAATTTCATTCGGTTTTTCGCTCACCGAAAATTGGCAAAATCTAATTCTAGTGCCATAAATTAGACTTTGTGTTCGAACAAAATTTGGTGATTTCATTTTGCAGAAATTTGGTTCCATAATACCTAATCATTTAAATTTAGATTATTTCGTGTTCGCAAACAAATTTAATGCAAAAGTGACGCACAATCAAATTGATCCTATAGTTAAGCTCTCGGAGTTCGCGAACAAAACTAGATAATTCAAAACGACAAATTTCATTCTCAAAAATTTCAGTAATTTTAGTTGAATTTTGGCGAACACAAAATGGTTAGATTTCAATTGCGAGCACTGTGTTTGCGAACAGTTTTACGCCGAATTTCAATTGTCCAAAAGGGTTCCACAGCAAATTTTATGTAAAATTACAAAATAGGATGGTTGGTGGGGTCACCTTAAGTTTACTCGCACACAGGTGACAACTTAACCAAAATAAAGAGAAGCCTGATAAAATTGAGATATGTACATAAATATTATGGATTTTATATATCTGAGCGCATGACAAATCATAAACACAACGAACTTGTGGAATGCTTGATGCTCAGGTACTCGCCAAAAATAACTGTAGCACGTTCGAGCCTCGCCCGAAATAAATTTGTTCAAAAATAGAAGTTGTTAATAATTTAAACATTTCGAGTTCTCGAGCGAGCCACTCGCTCGATATTCACAACTCGCTGGCTCGAAATGCCACAGGCATTTCTGGCGCGAACTGTGCAATAGAATTATGTATATATAAATTACAACGGATATATGTACAGTCGCGTCCAAAAAGAAGTGCAATCGAAAACGATCGAAATCGCAATCGATCGAAATTTTGTTTAATCGAAATCGAAATCAATCGAAATTTCGTTTAATCGAAAATAATCGAAACTTTGCAATTTTGAAATTCATCTAATTGCACCAAAATCGAAAACGATCGAAATCGATCGACATTTCGTTTAATCCAAATCGATCGAAATTTCGATCGATTATTTAGCACTTAATTCTGGCCGTGACTGTATAATCATGGCCGTGTAAAGTAATCAAGCAATATATTGAATCGATTGCGATTAAACGAAATTTCGATCGATTTCGATTTTAGCACGAAATTGTTGTTATAAATACTAAATTCATTAATTATTAATAAATTCCATATTTATAAAGCTTCGATTATAGCTTGCGATTCGCCTATCTTTTGTACACATTTTACAATGTTTTGTTGTATTAGATAAACTTTATGTACATTTTTGAACTTGAGGTATGTAGTGCAAACGGTAAAATCAATGAACATTACAACATTAAAAAGACCCTAGTGCGAATTGCTACACACAAATACGAATGTGTAACATAAAATTATTCACTCAGTACAATATTAATAAAATTGCATTTCATTTCACGACCACAGAACGCTGAGTCGTTGCCGAAGCCTTTTGACCACTGCCACCGCCGTACACAAGCAACATTTCAGTGACCGTTTCTGGAAAAATATATAAATATGTAACGACTGTACATGTTACTGATAAAACATATCCACATATTGAGCAACAAGAATGTGTAATTATTATAATTATTCAAATTTGGACCCATTTCATAATGTACTTCTACTACATTATGTAGCTCTTTTAACAACCACTTGAACAATATTTGTACAGTGACGAATAGAAATACATCATACAGTTACAATCAGAATTAAGTGCTCAAAAATCGATCGAAGTTTCGTTCGATTTCTATCATTTGCGTTTAAATAAAAATCGATCGTTTAAACGAAAGCCCATTAATTTAACGAATTTCGATTGCGTCAAAATAACAAAATCATTTAATAAAAAAATGTTAGTTCGCGTTTAATTTAACGAATTTCGATTGTGTTAAAATGAAAAATCATTTTAATAAAAAAATGTTGGCTTGCGTTTAACGAAGATCGATCGATTGCGTTTTCTTTCGATTTCGTCTGCTTTCCATTTTATAAGCACTTCTGGTTGTAACTTACTGTAACTGCACAAAAAATGAACGCAACAACATTCTTTTAAAAACGAACGGTACAACCTTTGTTTGCGTTTACGTTCGTTTATTAAGTGTGTATACCATGGTTGTTCTTTTGTCAAAATCACGGATTTGCACAGAAGTTCGAGTTCACATTTCTGCACCTGGTATTCGCATTTTTGTGAGGTCTGCAATGTACAAATGGAATTGGCGTTCGCGCGCTTTGTCCATTACGTATGTTCTTTCCTGTGTTCGTCAAATAACATTAATAATCAGACAGCAATATTCGCGCTATTTTGTATATTATAGCATATGGTAAAAACGCGATAAATCACGAAGTGCGTTAACGCATAATAGGTTGTATTCAAATTTATAATCTGTACAGGACTAGAAAACGTAGAACGTTTGTATAGATTAGTAGCATTGAACGAAATTTTTGATATCGTAACGACACAAAAACAATTTATAAATACAGTATTCGCCGGAAATGAGTGTCTCATTTCGAACGAACGAACATCGAACAGAAATCGAACTAAATTTATTTATTTTCGAACACTTTTGAAACAAACTTCAAACAGCTGTCGAATAAATTAAATTTAAATTTTAAAATAGTGCGCTAAAATTTCGAACATATCTCGAACAAAATTCGAACGGAGTTCGAACAAAATTCGAACGCAGTTCGAACAAAATTTTGAATTTATCAAGCCATCGTGCCAACTTCGAGCGAACATCGAACGAACACACTCAATTCTGGCCAGCACTGTAGTTTTTTTTACAAAACACACCTGGAAGCTGTTTTCCAAACGTTTCTGGCAACAAAGTATTTAACAATCCCGACGTGAGTCCAAGCATTCCGAATACAAAATAGACCATATTTGGCGACGAAGAACCCTGAAAAAAATTAAACAAAGTTACGTTTGTACAAATAGAAGCAAAGCAACGGTTTATTGAAATTATTATAGTCTTTTGCTATAATGGGCGTGATTGAGATTATGCTGCTGGAAGTGCGCAAATACCGTCACACTATGTGCACTTATGTAGTGTACATATAAAGGAAGAATTGCTATACAAAATGAGACCAACAACACATATATAGCTCACGCTGTTGAGGAGACAATCATAATTGTCCTTATCGTGTATTCTAGGCCTCATGGGTGCATTTAAAACCCATTTTGATCCAGATCCTGCATTCTAAAAGAGCCATGCAGAAAAGCATGATCACAGCCTTATATAGCCGTTTTGCCCTATAAAATCCGCCAATTGCCTAAAATATTTTTACGCCTGTTGTCGAGATACTATCTATAACGTGTTTTGTCGGACACAGTTTTGGCCCAACCAGAGCCCATTTGACCCACATTTACGGCCCGAAGGAGTCGAAATCCGTTTTTGCGTCTACCTATAGAGCACAAATATATGTAGATTTTCTGCTTTCGAATAAGCTATCGCGCAACTAAATTCATCTAGCTGAAGTTGAGTTATGCGTGTCAAAACCCCCGAAATGGACACCGTCGAAATTTAGCACTCTGGCCAGTTGGAGTACATAGTTGGTCGCTGCGCTCTTTCTACTCACTACACTAAGAATTCAATAATTTGAATGCACAGCTGCCTGCGCTAAAACTATTATTACTTATTATCTTGACTTAAAACTTTTTTTTCGGTTAACGACCGTTAGTGTAAAGAGAATTCTTGCTTTATTGGTTACATTATAGTTATACCAATGCAGCAGACAGTACGGTTGCCGCTAGGACGTTGATGGGCAAAAGATATCGCCGCACAAAGAACTGAACGAATCTAGTTCATTTAAATTATATTTGAGACAGCATTATGTACTAATACAATCTATTCTACAAAATCCATGAAATCACTTCCGCTTAAATTACGTCAGATTTTGCTGATTCATTGTGATATACCGTAGGTGTAAGAAACGTCTGTCATAATTCGGAGATGTGAACTTAAAGCGAGCAGTAAGCGAGTAGTGTTATAATATAGCGCGACCAGCAAGCGAGTAGAGTTATAACAACGTGAATGGCAAGCGAATAGGATCAGCCGGTCAGCGGGGAAAGTTGTTAGCAGGAATAAATTATCTAAATTTTTTGGGAATCAAATTTCTCTTAATTTTTGCTAATTTTCCCCCGAGTTTTGTCAATTTTTACCAATGTTCCCCCAATTTTCGTCAATTTTCTCCTAATTTTGCCTTTTCCACGGGGATCAGGATCCGAGTCTCAGGAAGTTGATCCTCCTACGAGCATGCATGAAAAACAACACAAAACAAGTCTCGAGCAAAACCGGTCAATTTTGTTATATTTCTTTTAAGAAGACGCTTATAATATAGATATCAGGTGTAGTGGCTTACTTGGACCAATATGAATTGCTGAGTTGTGAAAATTAGTTAAATCGAATCTTATACTGTGATACAAAAATACAATGTCAATTAGATATGCATCGAGTCGATTGTAACACGATTACGGTCTCTGGAATCCTGAACTCATTCTATAATGATCCCTAGAATCCCTCGCGGTTTCAGCAATTTCATGCTCCTTCAAGTCAATTCACTGTTGGACTAACAGTATGTATTTGCAATAAGCAGCAGAGCATGAGTTTAGTCACTTGATATTTACTCTGTTTACATGAAATCGGCTATTCGCTAATCTCAGGAGTCATTGTTGAAAAATACGGCAGAAAATTCAAAACGAAAACCAGAACTATAACATGGAACCTTTGTGTTATTGAATATTATTTAAGCAAACTTACAACGAGTGATATCATTGGCGCCAGCATGCCTCCAATACGAGCAGACATCGAACATATTCCAAGACCGGCGTTCCTGAAAACGTGTTTAAGTAGTACATTTTGGCTAAAAAACTATAGAGAGAACACCAATTCGAATAATGTCAAATGTCGGTAGATACGCCATATTCAAATACCAGTACGCGACAGAAAGTGGCACCGCTTTTCAATCCAAATCGACTAACCAACGAGCGAGCAGAGACTGAAGATCGAACGAGCAGCGATCATTTCTGGCGAACACTGTCCTCACAATATTAAACATAGTATACACGACATTGTATAGAAATAAATGCAATATATACAAATAAAATTCAACTTGGCAGAGCCTTTGGCTGATATCTTACGAGATTATGCTGAAATCCTGGCTGTTATAAATTCCCGTCTGCTACATAATATAATTATTATTCAGTAGTACTGAAAGACTGTTAGTTACTGTAATGACAGTACACTTCCGAAAGGAAGAACGTGGAAGAGAAATCGAAAAGTACAATATTATTTATCTATCCGTAAATAAGCTTCAAACAAACTTTGGTCAACACTAATTAAAAAACGCGCTATAAATATCGAACACATTATTTATCAGAAAATCAAATTCCCGAACGAACTGTGTTCATTTCTGAAGATTTTTTAGGAAGCCGCAAGGCCAGTGCTAAACAAAAATTATTATGTGTACATAACGTAACTTTCCGATTACAATTCATAATGAAACATCAATAAGCAGCGAACAAAACCAACCTGCCTAGTAAATGCAGTAAATATAATGTAATCATAAACCAAAATGGTTATCATTATTTATCTACACACAGCCCCATCACATAGAAATAATAATCTTTGGCCAACCGATCACATACAATTTCGAGAAAAACTAATGAAGATACAACTAGTCGTTGCTAATGTTATCCGCGAATAATTAATCGTATTCACGTAAACCGCTGCATCGTATTATGAAGCGCTTTGCTGTCGTTTAAAATAGTTTTAACGCTTCCATGTTGAGTCTTGTTCACAATTCCAAAGTATTGAATTCTTAATGTTCTGAAACATTTACTGGATCAATCACACGTATATCGATCTGGCCTCTCCATTCACTGAAAAATTTGCCCAGGTGCACCCCTTTTGAGCGACGAAGAACAGAAGTCCAGGCCCATGCGTCGAAAACACCTGACAGTAATAATTCGTCTTATTATAAAGCGCTAGGGCTATCAGCTTGTCAACGAAAATACATTTTTTTATTTCTGACTAAAAGTGAAACATCACATTATAACGGTACAATACTCGCTACAATTGACTGTTGCCTTACGAGGAAGCCAGTAACGACAGAACCAAAAACAAACTACAAAATTTGAAAATAAAATTATATTTTCCAAAGAGCAAGCTGCCAGCGAGCAGCGGTCAATTTTGGCCAGTACTGTACTGTTTCCAACTGCGTCAAAAGTATAGGTAGGCAGAGCAACCCTTTCCCTAAAACGGAAAACATTTGGAACGTGTGATGCCTTGCATCATTTATTTGTCCACTTCCATATGTATATTTTTACGGCCAGAAATCTACACGAACTGAGGCAACTTGGGAAGTGCGCTCACGGCCAGAAATAAGTGCAAAATAATCGATGGAAATTCCGATTTATTTCGATTAATTTCGGTTTCGATTTCCATCGATTGCGATTAAACAAATTTTCTATCGATTGTGATTTCGATCGTATTCGATTGCACTTATTTCTGGCCGCGACTGCCTAAGCATAAGCCTAAGCCTTGCATGTATTAATAAGATTGGAAAATTTCAGCATTTGACTTTGTTCAAGCAAAACAATCAAAATTTATACAATACGAAAACATTTTAATATTATGAGTGTATTTAAATGCCTGTAGCTCACCTAAATACAGTTGGAAAGATTTCGTTGGAGTGAATGTAGATCAAAGCGAATGATGTCGATATTGCACATTTACCTGTCAGGGCCAAAATGTTGCGAACAAATACTGAGTTTGCATCTTAAAATAATAAAATATTAATAAAACGAATAACAAAATAAAATATTAATTTAACATATTTAAAATATTAATTTTATTGTATACGAGTACGTCATTCATGTGGATTCTTCATCCAATCTAAATTTTGGTGCGAGGCATGACCTGAGGGCACCTGGTCCGAAAATGGGCACGCGTGATTTTGCCACGGGTCATCAAAACTAAAAATTTTCAAATTTGAAAACGACGGTCGGCAAAAATGTTATTAAATGACCTCGCAGTTTTCATTGCTGCAAATGTTCAACAAATTTTTTACTCCTACATTAAATTCGTCATTTCACAAAGTGATTTTTTAATTTTGTCAAATTTTTATGTCAACCGAACGGATTTTTTACGAAGAAAGCAAAAAATTTTGCCAGGGCACCCGTTATTTGCTGGTGGTACCGCCGAAGAAAGCAAAAGATTTTGCCAGGGCACCCATTATTTGCTACGTGGTACCGAAAATGATAGGGCCCAAATCCTACTTCGGAAAAGGCAGTCACGTTCACTATTGGTTTGTTGGTTCTTCATTGTGTATAATATACAGTAGCAGCCAAAAATTGTGTTCAAAATATCAATCAACTTCGTTCAAACACAATTAGTACTGATCGGATGCTTCGTTCACATTGTACAGCATTTTTGGGCTTTAAAATCTTAAAACCACGCTTACAGTACTCAAAAGAAATGAGTGCTGTTCGTTTGATGTTAGCTCGAAGTTCGTTCGATGCTCGCTTCAAATTTTGTTCGAAATGTGTTCGAATTTTTTTGAGACGTGTTCGAAATTTTAGCGCAATTTTTTAAATTTGTTCCAAGTTTGTTCGAGAATAAATAAAACTTGTTCGATTTCTGTTTGATTAGTTCGTTCGAAATGTGACACTCATTTCTGGCGAGCACTGTACACCGAGGTACGTACGGTCTCTGTGCTTCAAAAAGTTTCAAACAATTTGAAAAACATGGTGAAGAATAGGAATTGTTGACGAGGTTCTGAGGCAGAAATCACTAAATTAAGCTATGTATGCACATATATGTACCTCGAGCAAGAAAATTATTCTATGACGTCTTACCAGAGTTTGTCGCGTACCCGAAAATTGGGCAACATTTAAAGGACAAAACAATGCCGCTCGGGTTGATCAGGGAACACCGTAAGGAACGGATAAAAAAATTAAGCACGACACCATCATTACACGTGCTCTGACAATAAATTGAGTAATCAGTTATTCTATATTTAGATTGATGTTTGATCGGAGCTGAAAACTACTTAAAGTGGGTGGATCCCTTATTATTTATGCCTCATAATACAACATTGAAATTTTGGATCGTATCATTGTCCCGCGGTGTCCCCAAATGTAACAGAGGAGTGAAACTGGAAATGAGCACCATAGGGCAAAAATGTAAAGATTAATTGTTAGTCCAGGCTGAGCTTAGGCTTAGTCTTAAGCTGAACCATTATTCCTAACGGTTGCTCTAGCGGAATTGACATGTTACTCTGGGATGGACTCGGACATGAAGTTTTACTACAATTTTTCAACTTACCGTCTCCAACGAACATAATCATCATACAAGCAATGCCGCCAAATGTCATCGCTCCGACGAGTAGTGTTTTCCTGCGGCATCTTAAAAAGCAACTACACAAATACACTGAAAATATCGTGTAACAACTTTATTGATTGCATAGAAAAAAGTGTGATGGCGCTTTCAACAAAATCAAGTCTGCTGGCCGTCAAAGCCGTTCCAACGAGTCTCCAACGTGCATCAATTCCAATTTCACCAGCTAAGTAATCATGTTTATAGTTGCCCTTGCTGTAGACCGCTTGGTGCCTTCAAAATATCCGCCATACTACGAGTGTCTGTCTACTGGCCGACGGCTTTGCTGATCCCAAGGCGATCAGAACGCATACGATCAGCAGGATTAGCTGCAAGTGAATCATAATCACAACAGCAGCGTCTGTATAAACAATGCAAATAGTACAACACGCCCATTCTTCTGACGTTCAGTCCGTAAATACATATTTATAGTACGACGAAAACCGTAGAGATCACAGCTGCGAACAAACCACGTTGATGCCCTTAATATCGAACTTACTTATGGTACATAAGTTTATCTTGTTTAACATTACATATTGTGGGTACTCAGGCATTTTTCCACAGCAAATAATGACAACTTTTGTAAAAAAACATCATAAAGTGCATTTTTGGCCATAAACCATTGCAAATAAAAAAATGATAGGACCATTAATTGTATTAAACATTTTCTCACGGTGAAATGCGTGCTATAAAACAGCTGTAAGCTCTGAAAAATGTTTAACTGAAAACCATTTTCCCTTTTCTCAAAACTGATTTGATGTCACTCAAGGTGTTTTTCCATAATACGACCAAGTAATTAAAGAGATACATAGTTACCGAATATTTTCTCCGCTGTACACCAGTCGAACTGTTCCGGACCAAAATTATATCGCCTGGACGAGTCCGGTTACATCACTTCTAGAGAGCGCTGTAGTTATTTACCATAAATATTTAAAACAGAAGTAAGGTAAACAGTGATTACGGAATAGCCACAGCCGAAATATTATTGAGTAAAATGATTGAGTAAATTTTAAATACGTACAACATGATGGTTGTTCTTGTGTTGAAATTAACTTAAATATGCAGAAATATATAATGTTCACAATTTTGCCCTGGTACGCGGAGTTTAGCAAACGTTAGCAGAGGATCCAGGATGTATGAACGTAATTTATGCATTAATCCGTATGCACTCAGATTCAAGATTCATAAAGGGACTGAATCGGGGGGGGGGGGGAGGGCGGGCCGAGCTAGACGGTGGAGGGGGTGGGGTGGGAGCCGAAAAGCGTGGAGGACCCCGGTTCTGAGAAGCCAGAAAAGTACACTCGCGGCCGGAAATAAACTGCAAAATAGTCAATCAAAATTTCGTTCGATTTCGATAATGCGAAATTTCGATCGATTTCGATTGCACTGGAAGTGAAATTTCATCAAACTACAAAACAACAATAAGCACAACTTCCAATATTTCACCGAAGCACAAGGTGGCCAGTTTCGTGTTGAAACGTTGCACTCACTACTAAAATAGCTGTCCGTTAGTAAACTAAAGCACGCGCCAGTAAAGACTACTGCCTTTCGATCAGGCAATTCGAGAACACCGAATGAGCAAGAAGTGAACACTCAATGAGCAGCAAGCGACCAGCGAATGAACAGCAAGTGAATATCAAACGACCACTACGACAGAAGCGGTTATTTTATGCAAATGCTTTATTTATTTTAGCATTCCAGTAATAATTAGTGTCCAAAGTTTTGCTAAAAATAAAATTGGATATTTCTGTTGGAACACTCTCAGAAATTCACATTATAAACATGCACAGTACGCGCACGAAATGAGCGTCACATTTCAAGCGACCGAGCTTGGGTGTCTCGAGCGAGTGGCTCGCTCGGGTTTCGAAACTATTAGAAATTATAAATTCTATTTTTAGAACGACCCAGTTGCGAGTGAGTTTTATTACGAGCGAGTCGCAAGCGAGCGACATTCATTTTTGGCGGGTGTCATTATGTATATTACGTTCGATATAACGAAATAAAAGAAAAAACTAAAGGCAACATTGGTACTACAGTTCTAGTGAGAAATAGAAGCAAAAAATGTTTGATGAATTGATCGCGAAAAATTAACAGCTGCTATTCGATTTTTCGCACAAACGAATTTTTGTTTCCGATTACTTCGCGAACGATTTGCTTTTATTTCTGTTCACAACTGTATGTTTAAATTTGCATAACAGCATTACCAAAGCATAACAGTATATTTGAATAGTACAGGCAAAAATCACAAAATGCTTTAAATGGCTTTATAATATTTCTATTTGACAAAAGTGATACAATCTGAAAAAAATTTTGGGTCCGGACAGTTCGGCGCTCCGAAGTAGTCCTATCGAATAATTTATAAATTTATATTGACCCATCAGACGATATATTGTGTCCAACCGTGTATCTATTCTCCTGCGGTTTATTTTATGAGCTTTGACGTACATCATAGATGTAATCCTATAATTACTGCTTCTTATTGTCTTGTACAAATTTCCCTACAGATTTTGCCAACTACTACGTTGTACTTGAAACCGGTATTGTACAGATAACAGATACTGTAACCAAGTACATATTGCATGTTTAAGACAAACGTTCACATACGATATGTATGTATCGTAATGTCCGTGTAGCACCAATGTGACAAAATTTTAGAAACCATTTTATTTAATGTTTAACACACCGCTGTTAGACCATATCAGCAAATCAAAAACGGTTATCGGTAAAAATCTATAAACTCTCTCACACGAAAATATTATCCAAAAGTAGGCCGACTGAAACAACATGAGTTTCGCTACACTATAAAATTTTTGGCTGGACCTCACCGACGCAAGTGTGCAGAAAGAAAATTTGCTGTTCCGGTGGGGAAATTTTTCCCCGTCATTTTGATTTTAATTATGACGTCACGGACCGGTCCGCGAACAACTCCGGCCAAAATTTACTATAAAATGCTCTAAAAATAACAAGTTTTCCAGTTAGGCCCCACGTTACATTTAGCGGCCGGACATATTGCTAAACGAAATAACAGCTTAGAGCGGAGATTCGGAGCCCCCAAACTTAGGCTTAGTATACGACTCATATAGAGCTTTAGCTTAGCCTAAGGCTTAGTATATCAAGAACCGCATAACAAGCACTCCAGCCCGTAAAGTTTACATTGGGCCCAGTTAGTATCAAAATACAGTAAGAGCCAGAAATGACCGTCGCATTTCGAACGTGAGAGTTCGAGCTAGCGAGCGACAGTCATTTTTGGTGGATACTGTACATATGTACTATGCCCAATCTGAAAATCAGTTAACTTAAAATAATAAAGCGCAAAAGAGCGTTACCTATTAACGATAAAAAGTAGAACGAAATAGCCCGGTAATTCAGCGGCGCCAGTCAGAACTACGTTTTGGTATAGATTTGGGCTAAGCGAGCCAGCGGCCATCGTTAGTCCGTAGTAAACGCAACTATTTGACAACCTATGTGAAAACGAATTTTAGAAACTACATTTGAATTAACCTTTTTATGCAAGTGTATATGTATATACATAATGTAGCCATTTGGTTGGTTGCGCTTCGTTATCCCCCGAAGCAGGCATTGGTAAAACATAATAACAACTCAAGTATTCTGACAGCGACTCCAAATTGCTCACGCATTGGTAAAATTATTTGCTTACTATTCCCCGAAGCAGGCATTAGTAAAACATAACTAAACTATTCTGGAAGTGACTCCAAATTGCTAACGCATTGGTAAACTTTGCTTACTATTCCCCGAAGCAGGCATTGATAAAACATAATAACTACTCAAGTATTCTTTGCTGTGACTCCAAATTGCTAACGCACGCAGTAAACCTCGCAGTAAAGCAACTGTGGACAACGATTACAAGATTAAAATATCCATGCGACGTAAACAATATACAAATTTGTATTCTTTGCTGTGACTCCAAATTGCTAACGCACGCAGTAAACCTCGCAGTAAAGCAAATGTGGACAAAGATTACAAGATTAAAATATCCATGCGACGTAAACAATATACAAATTTGTATTCTTTGCTGTGACTCCAAATTGCTAACGCACGCAGTAAACCTCGCAGTAAAGCAAATGTGGACAAAGATTACAAGATTTAAATATCCATGCGACGTAAACAATATACAAATTTAGCTAGATTCCTAACTGTTTTGTAACCATAACATTTAAATATTAACGTAAAAGTTGCAATAATTTTAGCTCCCTGAATTATAAAATATGGTTGGTGAAATAACAGTACATAATAATAATAATAATAATAATTGCACAATAATTCGACTAATATGCTGTAAATTAATAATACTCACGCGACGAAAGCAAAGGAAGAACAGTTATGTGCAATGTTTCAAATACCGCGATTACTAGAAGAAAGGCTACGGTCACTTTTGGAACACCATTGAAAACGTCACAATACTTTATTTTTTTCCAGCATCCAGCAAAGAGATTGAAATTATCGAAATTATTATTGCAAACTTAGATTTCAAAGATAAATTAAATTTTTAAAGTCATTTTTTTACGATGTTTGCTTATGGTGCTTGCTGTTTTAAACACACCACGTAAAACAAACACTTTCGGCGTATTCGCCAACCCCGAAAATCCATAGATCCATACCGAACAAATATTTTAAGTTGCTAAAATTTTACTATTAATTTTGGTATCAAAATTAACCATGACCTTCTGCAACATATAGCAACGTAAATACCCAATGCATGTTTTATACAACGAAAGTAGCGTGTTTATGTGGTTAAATAGTCACAGAGCTATGTAGCGTAAGCCTAGAAAATGTACCCATAAAGATGGGTAAAATTAATGAACATTTTGCTTTGGAATGTTGAAATCAATGGCGTATAGTGATTCCCAAATTTATAACCCGTGTTGCTTCTAATCGACTTGGTCCAGCACTCGCCAGAAAATACGCAGTGATGTTCGTTTGAATTCTCCATGTGCAGACTCGTTTTAAAGCAAGGGAACCCAAAGATAACCAGATACGAAACCTCAAATCGAAAACTTCTAATTTTTAGCCATATTAGACACATACTGCAATATTTCCCGCATAATACTATCAGCCGATCGTTTAAAGGCTCGAAATACACTTTGTCAAAACACTAGTAACTGTATCGAGATTGCAGAACGTAGTGAAGCATAGGTAAACATACACCTTTTGCGTGCAAAGCCAATCAAATCTCGATAGTATATGTCAATATGCTGTGTGAATATCACACAATACCGCACAAGTTAGAACAAAACTAACAACTTCAATAAGTTTACCATGCCCGAAAACACCCGAGTACAAGCTATCAGCCTCCCAGGACGTCAAAATAAAATTGGGAATTTTGGGTCTATGAACCATGGGGGCCCCATACCCCAGTACCCATGGAACCATGGGTCACAGAGCAAAATCAACACCGACAATGAGTTTACCCTGCCCAAAAACCCACAAGTAAAACTTTTCAGCCGTCTAGGACGCCAGAGCAAATTTTCGAATTTTGGATCGAGGAACCACGAGGGTGCCATAAATTAAAACCCCCTGTACCGAAGCCTTAATCGAAAAACAAAAAAGAGGCATTGGAATTCGTCGTTTCACTATGAAATAAAATTAAATATAAAATAAATATCGAAGTTAAGATAAAAATAACCTTGCTTCCGTCAAGGGTACTAAAATGAGGTAAAAACCTTTATTTTGCTCTCTGAGCCCGAACCTTGAGCGCCCATAATCCCGTATCCATGTAACCATGGGTCACAGAGCAAAACCAACACCAGCAATGAGTTTTCCATGCCCGAAAACCCCCATGTGAAACTTTTCAGCCTCCCAGAACGTCAGAACAAGTTTTAAAATTTTGGGTCGAGGAACCATTGGGGCACCTTACCTCATACCCCACAACTCTAGAACCAGAGCAGAGAAAAAATAATTCGAAATTTAAAATAAAGTAACCTTGCTTCCGTGAAGGGTACTAAAATAAGGTAAAATCCTTATTTTGACCTCTGACCCCGAACCATGGGGCGTCATACCCTCGCATCCGTAGAACCATGGGTCATAGCACAAAACCAGCACCGGCAATGAGTTTCCCATGCCCGCAAATTCCCAGGTGCGACTCATCAGCCGCCCAAGACATGGGAACAAATTTCAAATTTTAAGTCGAGGAACCACTGAGGCTCCATACCCCCGTACTTCAAACCCCATAAATCGAGACCCGGAGCTTTAATCGAAAAACAAAAAAGAGGCACCGGCATTTATCATTTTACTATAAAATAAAACCAAATAGAGAAACAAATTCGAAAGTTAAGATAAAAATAACCTTGCTTCCGTGAAGGATATTAAAATGGGCCAAAAACCCACATTTTGACACTTGACCCGGAACCAAACCCAAAATCAAAAAATGCTCGGAGATGTGCACGGTAAATCGACTAAGCCGGTTCGAATGAGCCAAAGATCATGAAAATCGGTTAAGACATCCCGAATTATGGCCGATCACACACACGGAATTTAAAAGATTTCACCCCTGCAAAACACAATCTCCAATACATTTCACTACGTTCTGATTTCACTTGTTAGAGCAACGTTAAACTTTGGCTAATGAAAATCGCTGCTTTGACAAAACTGTACATGACATTTTTATAACCGTTGGGTTGAAAACCATAAGTCACATCCGAGATTAATTCAGGGGCCGCTGCTGCGTTAGTTTGAAGTGTTTAATGGAGATGCGATGACTGCTTGTACTCAATAATATGGGCAATGTGAAACCCCAGTGACGGCGGTTAGAAGCCACGATAGTCTCGTCTCCATGTGTTCGTCAGATTACCAGTGCTCCTTCAAAACACATAATTGCAGTAACGATTTCAAACGTGAAAAGTGTTTACTTTATAATTAAATTACTTAGCTAGTAACGTATATTGATATTATAAATATGATCAGTCTATTTTTTCCAAGGACACTGTGCCTTTCAACCCTACGGTCCCATCGAAACATCTAGTCTCGCGATGAGAAGCCTCTGCTCATACACTGTCAATATTTTTTGATACGACGCTTTTGAGAAAGGAATGCCATGGGAATGGCCAAATTTGCAAAGTATTAAAATCAGTCACATTTTTTACATTTTGTACAACAAAATCATTGGATAGTGCAAAAACAAAACTCTGGTTAGATTTCGTTATGCGTTCAATGGAATAATTGCGAAAATCGATTATAAAATCTTTTACGTTTGAGACAACAGTGTCTTTATTAACCTTTCATTCGTGATCCTAGCTCCGTCAATATTTTGACATTTTAAGGCTTACCATGAATAAACTTGAATTAGAGTCCATTTTGTTAACAACCAGTGCCTAAATATTGCTGAGATTCCTTCTTTAACAGCTTCTTTGGTTTCTTCCGGTCCTTCCTAAAACAATACATTTGACCACCTTTATGGATAGTCACAAATTCCAACCGAAAATCTCTGAATGAAACGGCCAATAAATTGTTCTCGTGGAACCAACTAAATATACTGATGATACCTATATTATGTCGTATATATTTTACTAAACTAGGTGATGAAATATCGAACCAAATTTTTACGATATATCTTCTATAGATAGAGACAAGGCGTTGAGATAACGCGAGCGTGGATATCGTCCGGGAGAGAATCTTTCACCGAAACGAATCTTCAAACGCCAATTTAAGGATGTATAGTCTCTAAAGAGTCTGTCCCATTAACATTAAGAACCAACAGATAACATGCTCCGAAAGTTTCAACGAGATATTGGCTATAAAATTTCATACAGAATGGTGTGTTTGTATAATTTTGAATTGCTATAGTTATTGGAAAAATGCGATTTGAGAGGCCCTACTGGGGATCCGACATGGTCGCCGTCTGTAAACTTACTGTATAATATCGCAGCCAGAAATATCATAGTTTTACAACAATTCAACGACATAATTTTTTTAATTGAAGTTTAATCTATTTGTCCGGTTCACGAATTTGAGGATCATTGAAACCTCGACACGGCCCGCTGCTACGGTCGGGGCAGCTCGCGGATTTTAAATTGATGCTGCAATTTTTTGAGTAATCGTAAAACGTAGTAGAGCTACAACGTATTACATTTTTGTTTGCATTTAAATTAAATTTAGCGGCTTCTACACAGAAGAATGTATAATCTACAAATATATTTAACCAAAGCATTAAATTAGTTGTTTTTTGGTAACCAATTTTAAGCAATTACAACAATTAAACTAAATCAATTAACCCAGTATTCGATATATGCCATTCTTATCCCAACAGATATAAATTCTGCAGTGGCTTATACTATTCGCGGTTGACTTGCTCCGCTATCATATATGTTTGGATTTACAGTGTAACAAAGCTAGAATTAAATAGTGTAGGTTGTACTGAATATCAACAATCAGCGAAATATAGATATTTCAAGCATCAATTAACATGCGGAGATTTATCGTAATTATTATGATTGAATTAAATTTGACTGCTCTGTATATCCTAATCCATATACTGAATGTAATAGCTGCGTCGCGTAACTTGAAATTGTGTGTAAAAATATTAATCATCTCAGGTTAAACATAAAAAAAATTTAACGTAAGATATTAAAGAACCATGTAGTAACCCAACAACAATAATAACTTGCTATTTATTGCAACGAAACTAACACATATTTAATTTGCTATCTAAAAGCTAGCTATGAAACAAATCTAAACTGACTAATCAGGTCCAACTTTCTGAATCACATGCTCGGGGAGCGTCGTAACGCTATATCTAACGTTGTCGATAACAATAACGGGCTCCCGCAAGTATTGTAAAATTGCATCCTTCATACCCATCACCTTGTTGATGTTACGAATTTACAGTAAATTTTGGTTATTCATGCATATCGATAAACAGTAGCGGCAAATTCTCAGCACGACGTTTGTTATTCAAGGATCTAATCGAAACGCTTTACGCTGAGTAGCAATCTTAATCCTGCTGCTGAGTAAGCTAGCAATAAGCTTGCCATGAGCACGATTGACATTAGTTGCGATGGCCCTTTGTGACTGTCCTTTTACAGCATGACAACTATCTACGTCCTCCACAGTTAGCGGTAAATGCTGTGTATCCCTGAAAATATGTTCATTCACAAATAGCGCAACAAATTGAGTTGGGTTATCACCCCCACGCCAATGCCGCAGATAATAAGGTTGTTAGACTTACTGTGTTTTATTCAAATCTAGATAGCTTATTTGTTTTCTCCTTATTTGCCTTCAAGCCAACCCGGGTTTCACGTTTAAATCGTTCAAACTCTGCCTTAGTGACCCATGTGTTCCTTTGTCGTTACGTTCAAGGGAACCATAGAAATTTCGCGGAGCCTTCTACCAAAGTAATATCATTGAAGTTGCTCGGTACACTTGAAACTGATCCCGATATTGATTTCTGACAGGAAAGGTCCAATGTGTCGGCGCGACTTTTTTTGAGCCGTGAGACTTTTTTCCTAGTGGGAGCGTGACTAGAACTTTGCACACCACGACTTTTTTTGTGGTGCCACTCCTTTGGCAACTGTGGGGCAGAATATTGTGTCAACTCTTTGTCAGAAATAGCGATTTTTAAATTTTCGGAATGTTAATACGTGTTTTTACCTCACACTGAGTGCCTATTAAGTTATCAAGCGCAGTAGATACGATGGTTTCGCTATATAGAGCTCAACCTGACTATATTACGCGTTTAATAAAATTTCTATGGTTTTACGGTGGACGAACCCAATTTCCAAAATGTTGTTAGTTTTCATTTTTTGGTATGTATTGCGTGCATTGCATCAAGAATGGCATATATCGACGCTTATATGCTAAAAACATTCTGGGTCACAGATTTACTTTCGAGAATTAAAAAAGTGCCTAACTTGGAACACGCAAATAAGAACGTTTGTTATTTCAGTCATATTACAGGACAGATAGGTACAATTAATTGCTTAATGCAGATCATGTAATACTATTTAGTATGTATAGAAAAGGGTTAAATAGTCTCATAACGCTTTTTGATGTAAAAGGTACTACAGTATCTTAATTTATTATGATAAATAACGATATGTACCAACATTATTATAGTACAATCATTATGTATGCCAAAGACCTCACCTAATATCAACAGATGTATCATTCGTTATCGTCATCTGAAAAAATCTGAAATGTCGCTATTGCCAATGATGCTTTTGTAAAAGCTGTGATAGCGCTTTGGAATGACTGGTGCATTACCGGACATTAGTTTATCCAGATAAATCTTTTTTTCGGCACTGATCGAAAGTTGTTCCCTGTAGCGCACGACATTGATAGCTTCTGAACAATACCATCGGGTCCGCTTATCCGATGGCTTGAGGTTGATAATGTCGAAATCCCATTGCGCAAATGTAGTCTTATAAAAAATTTTGTCACGCTCGACCTTCGTGAAATGCAGTCAACAAATCTTCATCCAGTTTACTTGATGACCTCTAACATCTCTGTTGCGGTTAAACATTGCCCAGAAGCGTAAGATTTCCAATGGATGAAATCACAATGCAACAGCTTTCACGTCGTAAGGCTTTTTTCACTCGAGCTATGCACAACACAGATACCCATGTACCGCAGCTATATATAGGAATTCCGGATTTTGTACGTCTATAGCAGCGTGCATCGAATACACCTCTATTTACGTGTAGCCACGCTCCAAGAATTTGTGGTCGATAGTTTGCAAGGTTTGGGACTCGCCCAAAAATTTGATAAATATGCAGCCATCAACTGACTGCGGTTTCAACCGCTGTAAATGTCTGAAAACGCAGAAACCGCAGTCAAAGTTGCAGGCAAGTCGCATAAGTACAAATAGATACAGCTTGCAATTACGCATGCTCGTCACATGCCTTGGAACTCAGGCCAAATGTAGCACACAGCGCGCCGATTTTTTGGTTGCTCCAGAACCGTGAAGTAATAAACAGCAATTTTTGTACAATAATACAACAGCGAATCAGTGTGTGGTACCAAAAGAACTTTTTGTAAGTCGAATGTGAAACTGTGAAAACTTGGATCAGTTTCATTAAGCTTTTTATCAGCTATCTTAGCGTCTCGAGCAGCGTTCTTGCTCGCGTTATGTGCATTCCAGATATTTCCATACATTCCAGAAAACTGAAGCATTTCGTTGCCAGACAGCCTGTTATAATTCAAAGAAATTGTACACTGGTCTTTACGTGGACGATGAAATGACAGTTTAGAAAACTCTGTTTTAAAAATACCGAAGTATATCTGGTAGGAGGCTGGTTTGGCAACAGATAATACCTCAACGTACTGAAGATTTTGACAAACGCCTAGATATAGCCGGTACATTTTTGCAATCGTTAATTCAGTAGGCAGATACAACCCCTCTGTCGACGAGCGGCCATAATGTGATCTTGGAAAAGATTCCAATGTGATGGATGACGGACTGTTTAACGGTCTCAGATGTTTTGTTCACAGGTGAGTGTCGACCGTACGCTACTGGAACGCTCATAGTAGTAAGCGGGGCGCTTGACGATGCAACATCGTCCGTAAAATCTTCACGTTCCAATGCTTTGTCAATAACACTGTTCGAAATGCTGCCGCAATAAGGTAAAACGCCACATCTGTGATTTTTACAACAAAAATTTTGAGATACGACGTTTTCGATGGTAACCTATGGTTTTCTATGGTCAGAGGTAAACTAAACTGGCATCATTCGAAAGGTAATGATGAGACGAGCCCAATGCTATAATTTGCGAAAATCTTATGCAAATTTCCAGGTAGCTAGGCCGGAAAATGTCACATGCGGCCGTTTACCTTGGGGATGCCACTACTGAGAAGCACTTCAGCAATTCTGCATTTAGCCGCATCTGATGTACTTAACAAAATGCGGCTTTTTACCTTGAGGAGAAAGACGATTTCTTGACTTTTATATACGGGACAAAAAGCCGCAAGTGTTCCCGCAAAATTTGTGAAATTTAGTCCGAAATATATAGTGAAAATACTTTAGCTGCTCAAAACTACCAACGGAAGTAATGCATGGAAGAACATCATTAACTAACAGACAACGCTAAAAATGGTTTATTTGTCAAAATATAATGCAGGATCTAGTGTTGTGCGCCGGCCGGTTGGGCCGTGGCCGGCCGATCTTCAGCTGGGCCGGCGGCCCACCGTATTTTATATAGTCACTCACAAACGATATAAAATTACAAGTTGGCGAAAATTACATGTTATAAGCTGGCGAAAATTATTTTGGCCGCTGACTGGCCGTCCGGCTGTAATACCGGCCGGCCGGCCGAATAATTTACGACCGGCCGGTGCACAACACTAGCAGGTACACATAATAGCATAAACGTAGAACAAGGCTAAACTATTATAGTTGTGTCACGCAATACTATGTAGCCTTGGCAACGCGGTTTAACGCAAATAATCTCAAAATGTCGCTTTTCCCAAAATATATAAAGTTGCCGAAATAACATCGCTAGATACTACGCAAATAACAGACGGGTTGCGCAGTCGTGGGGAACCGGAAGAATTTTTGTTGTGCACATTACTTCTCTCCTTTCATTATTTTATATATCGTTACGTATATAAAAGACCGTATTTGTGCTTATTTAGCATCTTTTCGAATCATATGCTAATGTTTTTAAACAAGTTGAAAAACACAAAAGGCCGCATGTGCTTATTTGCCGCTTTTCAAAATATGCTAATATGCTAAACAAATTAAAATTAATATTATTATTTATTATTATATTAATTTTATTATTATAAATATAATTGCTATCCAAGTTAAAAAAGACAAAAGGCCGCATGTAGACAGACATATATTTTAGCTCATAATCCCAACCCACACTATTGCGAAACCAAAAGGCCGCATTTGCTACATTCCATTTTTGACCTAACGTAAAACGCCGCATGTGATCTATTTGATTTTTGCAAAAATCCACTTGCGAAAAGAAGTTTAGATTTCAATCGCTGGAAATGGCCACATGTGTATTACGTTTTTTAACATATTTGCATTAGCCAAAACACACGAATAAATATTGAGATCACTGTGAGAAGCGCCGCATGTGTTTGATTTGCTATTCTTACAAAAATGTTTGTAATGGCCAAAAAAATTAAAATTTACGGTCATGTTATAGTACGAAATGCCGCATGTGTTCCCATAATATGGCCTACATAATGTTCCCAAAGATGGCTCTGAAAAACTGGCAGCAAACTTGTTTCTCGAAGGCCTCACTCCACTGCCGCTTATTTGGTCTTTTCGGGAGCAAAACGTGGACACGAGCTCGGACAATCACACATACGTTAGGCGCACGAAGAGAATAATATTCGTAGAAAATTTGTTCCCGACGGTCGTCGCAGATAACACTGCTCCAATTAAGTTTGCAAGCCGGTCGACGCACAGATTCAACAGGAATAGTTCTAGGTACGCGAAACCTATCACCATGTTCTTTCTCGGGTTTGACCATCTTGTACCGTTGACCTTGCAATCGAAGTCGCTTTCGAACGTTTTTATCCCAGTACTCGTATGCTCGCTGTTGATTCCTAGAGCGACCGGAAATTTCCTAACTTATCGGATTATATAAACGTCTATATAGGTTTTCGGCAAATGCATTCGATGGTGTTGTTATTTAGACTCCAACACTCCAATTCCTGCCTTTTCAAACATCTTCTATATGTTTAGGGTCCATGACCCTGATCGCCAGAATATAAATACAGTCCGCCTTCATTATCTTGCTTATGTATTGCGTACAGTGCATGACGAACGATCTATGAGTAGGTTTTTCGGCAAGCTGGATACGGATATGATTTGGTTACGTATAGACTAGCATTTCGTGCGTTTTCAGTTGTTTTCGGTGGGTTTAGGGTTCTCAACGGGATCAGGGTTACAGGGTTTTAGTGTAGCATAATTACAAACACCAAAGTATATTACAAGTAATTATTAATCAAAATGGCCACTCGATGACACCACGCTCGTACCGTCTCACCGTCATTTGCGAGTTACTAGTGATTATGATCCGATTTAATAATATAAAATGGAAAGTGTTTTGTCAATAGAAAATCTCTTAAATTAATTTTGCGTATAAACTGCCTTTGATGACCCTTCTAATTTCGTTTAATAACCACAGTACTCGCCAAAAATGGGCGTCGCATTTCGAGCGAGCGAGTGGCTCGCTCGAGATTTTCAAACTAAATTAAAATTAATAGTAAATTGTATTTTTAAAACAGCGAGCGAGTGTCCCTACTCTATCCTCATTGACGATTTTTTCGTTCCAAATGCAGGTCCTTAAGCCCGCTTAAAATCCCATGATAGCAATTATTATACACTAGCATAGTTCTGACAAAACACGCCTAAGAGTAAAGTTGTAACTCTCGATGAGAGAATTCGGAATAACTGTGGTCTCTGCTTTTCGCTACGAGACCTCCAAAGCTTGCTAGAACATATTGATAGCAATGTGACCAATAACGAATGCTGATTTAATTTAGTAAAGATGTCAGCATTCAGTTTGTTACATCGCTAAAGATTACAATGAAATAATGCTACGTTTCATTGCACACCTGCATAACCTCAACTTTGTAGCAATCGATAACAAGATTCTGTATTATAGCCTCCGTTTTTCGCTGCGAAGCCTCTGTCTAGAGATATAGGCCGCGAAAGATAGATATATACCAGAAAGTCAAATTTCAAAAGATGTGATCTTTGATTCCTTTGGGGTCCATTTTGTCCCAGAATCCGTGGTCAGCGGGTCTAGCGTCTAATTTTAAAAGGCACAAATAGATTAATAGATAGAATTTATAAAAAATATTGATCAAATAAAACATTTATGAAGATCCACCCATTTGGTGATGCGTTACGATCTCCATAGCCGAACAAATTTTTTTTTATGATTTTTGCCGCTGGCAAATCTATTGATGAAATCTCCGCTCGCTCCGTTTAAATAAACCAATCATTACAGTTACAAGCAGAATTTATTATATGCTAAAAAATCTAAAGAACCTTCGTTCCATTTTGCTTGAACAAAATTCATCATTTGCTATTAATTTAACGAATTTCCATTGTGTTAAAATAAAAAATACATTTAATAAAAATGTTGATTTGCGTTTATTTAACCAATTTCATTTAAACGAAGATGGTCGACGTCGATATCGTTCGATGTCATATGCGTTCGATTTTATGCGTGAGTTCACCTTAGGTGCGTACACTAAGCTTGTTTTTTGTCAAAACCATGAGTTGATTCGTGCAGCTAAATTCGCGTTCACATTTTTGTCAATGCAAACATGGACTCTGTGACGTACGAATGGGATTTGCGTTTGTGACCATTATTGTCCATTTTGTTCTTATGTCCGCGTTTATCAAATGACATTCTGAATCAGACAGCTATGTTCGCGGTGTGTTTGTATATGACATCAATCGAGAAAAACGCGATTGGTAATCGCGTTTTCACTTGTACGCAGTAAGGAAAATGCTATGCTAAATATTGCAAAACAGTGACCGCGAACAGCACCTACATACGCGGTGTTGCATCGCAAATTGTGTAAGCTTGCATACGGAAAAATTATGATTTGTTCGCCGCCACCGGTTTTACGATCGTGAACTGACTCAAGCACCTAAAGTGGACTCAAGCATTATGTACATTTAATTCTGATGGTAACTATTATAGATCAAAATCACAATGTGATCTGATTTTTTCGCTCAAAATTCATTCAGTTTGATTTTTCAAATGGTACGAAAACGTTAATTTTGCTGCGTGCTATCAAATCAACAGCTGCATTGGTTTTAGATGCCTGTATGCCGAGCGTCTTGTCATCGATTTTGGCACTCACTGCCACGGTAACGTATTGTAAATAAAAAAGTACTCACTCGTTCTTCAAGCAACTTTTCACTTTCACCAGATTCGCTATCCGACGCCACCGATGGTAGTTTTCGTCCGTTTGCTCGAGCAATTTCATCAAAAATCTTTCGCGCTTCACTGAAGCGCCGCTGTGCGACGAGCCACCGTGGACTTTCTGGGACCAGCCTAAAACATACAGCACTTTAAAATAAAATTTTATGTGTTCTTGTTCGCTCGCTGCTCACTCCTTGCTCGCTCACTCGTAAAGCAACAGTCAACTATCGGGGCGAGTACTATAATAGTATACCGTATTCCCCACAAACTAACTGTCGCATTACGAGCGAGCAGCAAGCGAACAAAAACAAACTATTAAAATTACAAAATAAAATTTAATTTTCCCGTCGCGAGCGGCCAACAGTCAATTGTAGCGAGTACTGTACAGCTTAGTTGCGAGAAATAACTGTTAACTTTCTAGCGAGTGAGTGGCAAAATGGATGATTCTACTTTATATCAAAATTGTTTTCAAGCGAGCCAGCAACAATCATTGTTGACGAAACCTGTGTATTGTAGAATGTTATAATAGTTATTTAATTTAAATTTTTCAGATACACAAGAACATAAAAAGATTACAACTTTCTTTTCTCAAAGCTTATTTTGTTCTTCACACTGTCAACGTTGTCACGAAAAGTAGATGCACCCTGCAGTTTGTAATGTTTCACCACAGCTGTTTAGGACTTGTACTACCAAACAAAATGACAGAACCATCTTTAAACATATCTCCAATAATTTTATTATCTTCTCATGATGAAGGAAACAATCTCGGAGGGGGCGTTACCCCCCCCCCACCGCACGGCTACATAGCTGCTGGAATCGGTTAAGACTAAATGTGTATGAAAACATTTTCGTTTGATATACTTTTTTAAACCGATCGATGATTTCAGTGAGTCGCTGCATTTTTTCATTATAGTAGACATTACGTTTGTATGGATCTTGCATTTAGATTTTTGTCGCCGAAAATTTGTTGAGTGCAAAATTCGAAACTTATAAAAGGCTTGGGATAGCCATAACAGGTATGCCTATGTTGTTTGCGTTCCACCTACTGTCTTACTGTAGAGGTTTTCTCTTCACTAGTACCAATTATTGCGACATTGTTAAACGCAAGTATAATTATTGCGAGAACTTGTTTGCTTAGTCAACAAGGACGAACATTAACTTTTTAGGCTCAAAACTGTATTGCGAAAATATGGTACACACCATCTGTACATGTTCATGTTTATTCAAAATAATACGTATGTAGCCATGTCAGACACCCTGTTAATAATCTTTAGTACCAACCCCCATCCACCGTCCCAAGCAAATTAAAATGGTCTAAATTTTGACGTTGATCTACAAAAATTTGACTTACTACAATCGATCAATATTGCACAAGTTCATTCTAGATTTGCGTCAAAAGTCTGACTTTGTGCAAATTGCAGGTGTACAGAAATGACAAACTGTTCGCATGATATTCACTTTGTACTCTCTAACTCAACGTGACATTCATTTTTGGCAGAAGTCTTTCGTATAAGGCGGCTAGTTGGGGAGGTGGGTGACGAAAGTGGGTAAATTACTGCATCGTGTAACTTGGCTGATGAATGCCAATATCAAGAAATTACTCATTACAAAGCTAAATACAAAAGAATAGTTGTTTGAAGTCAATAATGATGGTATTTCCAAAGTCTCCGATATAGATTTACAATTTGTGTGTTTCCTGGGCCACAAAAAATCCTCTGAGCCAGCGGGCACGGGCCTAGTGGCGCTGGACAAGCATCCAATTGTCGCAGGTACCCGCGAGCTAAAACAATTTAGCACGCGAACACCTGTTACAAACAAGCACGATCTTATAAACAAACGCCTGAGATTAACCTTCACTGTCGCACGTTTAAGTGTCGCGGACTCCTACCTACAATCGCACGCCCAAGGGCTGTGGTCGTTAACTGTTGCACAGCCAACCCGCAGACACTTCACCGTCGCGGACGACCAACTGTTACACGCCCAGGTGTCACGGACGCCCAACTGTGGCGCTAGGACCATTATGTACGTACATGAACAATCGGAATAAATTACAATATAGAAATCAAAACAGTCATCTCAACATCCACAAATACGTATTGGTAATTAATTCCTAAAATTCGACAAGTCATACGCACATCGTTGCTATATGTTGTATTCTTACTGAAGCACAAGTTACAGCTTACAAGAAAAACACCATAAGTGCCGACGTTGAAAACCCGATTGCAATCGTATAGTGACGCCAATGTGGAAACACAATGGCGATGGCGGACAAGGCGACAATGCCCAAAGCAAACAAGGCACTATAAAACATTCCGAACGTTCCTCGTTTGTTGGCCGGAACCAATTCACTACCGAGAACAAACGTTGCTACGCCTAAAATTTGAAGTCAAAACACAAAACGTATTAACACTATTAACGTTCTACTGAAAAATATTAAACAAAATGTATAAAAAATAAAATTCTTACAACCCCGCTCGGATAAAAACTAGGCACATTATTTCACAAAATACGTTTGTGTTCTTCATCGTACAATAACAATTATTATTATCACAGAAATCAAGTAAAAGTTCATAAAACGTTAATACAAACAGTATAACTGTATACCACAATATTTTTAGCTTGTCACCGGGGTAACACATAATGCACCTACGAGGCTGCGAGTAATTTGAATGACATTAACCAAGATAGAATAACCCTGAGTAGTGTATGGGGAAATTCGTATGTAGCCAAGTGGAGCTGGCTGCTAAATGTGCCTAAACTAATTAAGGTCCCATTTCAGCTTCTACGATAATTAATAACATTATGGTTATTATTTTATTATCGCTACAATTATTGCTATTAGCAATGTTGTGTGTACCATTACAATAATTATTACACTATCATTAGTATATTATTTGTAGGTCCCATTTCAGCTTCTACGATAATATTAATAACATTATCGTTATTATTTTATTATCGCTACAATTATTGCTATTAGCAATGTTGTGTGTACCATTACAATAATTATTACACTATCATTAGTATATTTTTTGTAGGTCCCATTTCAGCTTCTACGATAATTAATAACATTATGGTTATTATTTTATTATCGCTACAATAATTGCTATTAGCAATGTTGTGTGTACCATTATAATAATTATTATACTATCATTAGTATATTTTTTGTAGGTCCCATTTCAGCTTCTACGATAATATTAATAACATTATCGTTATTTTATTATCGCTACAATTATTGCTATTAGCAATGTTGTGTGTACCATTACAATAATTATTATACTATCATTAGTACAGCACCCGCCAAAAATGACTGTCGCTCGCTCGCGACTCGCTCGAAATAAATTTGTTCTAAAAATAGAATTTTCTATTAATTTAAATAGTTGCGAAATCTCGAGCGAGCCACTCGCTCGAGACTCGCTCGCGACTCGCTCGAACTGCTTCTACGATAATTAATAACATCGTTATTATTTTATTATCGCTACAATTATTGCTGTTAGCAATGTTGTGTGTACCATTACAATAATTATTATACTATCATTAGTAGGTTTTTTTCTAAAAATAGTAACAATCCCTTCGTTTTTGATCTGATAAGACCCATTGTTCATCGTAGCAAAAAGCAATAATTTTCAAATAACAATTGCAAACAACAACAATCAACAATTATATGTAGTTCTTCGGAAATCGAGGTAGACCTGACTCGGATTTGTAGGGCCGGTGAGGTAGCTCAGTGTGTACGTAACGAATTTGTATGACATTTGCTGAGCTCTAATTTGTATGAACAGCCGAGCTCAACAATGTGTACGGACAAGATTTGAAAGACGCAGCCACAGATTTTTGGAACAAAATACAACTTATCCAGTTTATGAATTCGTTGATCGCCAAAAAGTTATTGAAATATTTACATACATTGCAGCTATGCTCAAAAAACCCGAACAACATACATACAGTGCTTGCCAAAAATGAGCGCTGTCGCTCGAATTTCGTTCAATAAATTAAAAATTTAGTTCTAAACGTGTGAGAAATTTTGGCGCGATTATTAGAGAGCTGTTCGGGATTTGTTCGAGAATAAATTAATTTTGTTCGATGTTCGTTCGTTCGAAAGGTTATACTCATTTCTGGCGAGTACTGTACAAACTCCTCTTGTGCAAACTATGGCACTGCATTAATATACTATTAGGACAGATGGAATTGCCGACTTTCGACACGTTTTAGGTACAGTACTGGCCAGAAATGAGTGCTGTTCGATGTACAGTCAAAATTCGTTCAATGTTCACTCGAAGTTCGTTCCATTTTCGCTCGATAAATTCAAAATTTTGTTCAAAATGTATTCGAATTTTGTTGGAGACATTTTCGAAATTTTGGCGCATTTTATTTTTGTTCGAGAGCTGTTCGAACTTTGCTCGAAAAGTGTGACTGATCCTTTACCGATATTGACAAGGTCTCGCGGTTCGAAAGGCCTCATTTTATATTTATTTTGATTCTGACAAGATATATATCCTATAAACATTAACGTATTCTAGAAAATTTTGACATTATTGCGCATGTAATCCGTAAAAAAAACAATGCTAACGCAGACACGTATATACTATACATTCACGACCAAAATTAATTGAACACGCTCACGAACGTAATATTGCGATTACATAAACACGCCGTACACGATTAAAAGCGTGTGTTTGCGCGGACGTACGTTTTTATAAATAAAATAAATTCTGTCCGTGACTATAATATACTAAGTCGCCGCCAGAAATAAGTGCTAAATAATGATGAATAGAAATTTCGATCGATTTCGATTAAGCAAAATTTCTATCGATTTGGATTAAACGAAATTTCAATAGATATCGTTCGATTTAGATTTTAGCCCAATTAAATAAATTTCATGTTTATAAAATTTCGATTGCACTTTTTTTTGGCCGCAACTATACATTTATATACATTTACGGACAGAAATAAAGGCAAAATTCAGACGAAAAATTCACGAGTGGGCAATAATTGCTTTTATTTTTGCAACTGTAACTAACAACAGAAACATACAGTACTCGCCAGAAATGAGTGTCATATTTCGAACGAACGAACATCGAACATAAAATTTATTCATTCTCGAACACTTTTCGTACAAACTTCAAACATCTTTCGAACAAATTTAAAAAAGTGCGCCAAAACTTCGAACAAGTCTCGAACAAAATTCGAACACAATCATGTCGAACAAAATTTTAAATTTATCGAGCGAACATCGAACGAACTTCGAGCGAACATCGAACGAACGGCACTCATTTCTGGCGAATACTGTACATAACGTATATTACTGGCAATATTGCTCCCGTGTGACCTTGATCGCTGCCCTGGACTCCAGGTCAGATCTGATCCCGACACTCCCGCCCTCCACCTTTTCAAAACTATGGGAAGATAACGAAACTAGAAAGCTGACAGTGGTATTATAAAAAATGATCACTATGATCACTTACCAAATCCAGCAGCTCCAATCCCAGCGATGCATCGTGCCAACGCAAAAATCAAGAGACTCGATGTAATACCGCTGCAAAATGTTGCCGCGGTTATTATTAGCAATGACACGTAAATTGTTCGTCGTCGTCCTAAATTAAACAGAAAAAATAATAACGGAATAAGTTATACAATAGGTAATGCAAACAAAAACCAGCTTACATTTGCTTGTTGAAACAAGTAAGTATGTACATACAAATTCCTGTACAGAGCGCAAACCAGATTTTTGATACTGCCGGAATATTGCTTTACAAAAATCCGTTAAAAAACCCAGAATTTTACCTTCCGTGGCTAATATATTATTATTACTTTGCAATTAGGAAATTAGCAGCGTAGGTTGGCATTTCGCAAGATAAAGGCTTTCCAATTATCTTCTATCCAAAAAATATTGTGACAAAATTCATCTATTCGGCTAAGTTAACTAATATATACGGTATAAACCCAAAATTATATATAATCATTATACATCCGATATTGATGAAATACAGGTAGCCCTGGCCTGTCCACAGTGGAGAGGCGGATCCCCCCTCCCACTTTACAACTCCCCCATGTTCGTGAAATATTTCCCCATGTCCGTCCCCACGGCTTGGCCGAAACCCCCATGTTCAACTAATTCCAAAAACTTTTTTATGTCTAAAAATTTATGTTTTTTGTTTGTAAATTGTTTTTAAACACTAATTACCACTATTTATAATGCTAAAATATCGTTTTTAGCTTGAAAATACATTCATGGTAGTAAAAACACATGAAAATATGGAAATATTTAGTATTTTTAAGCAAAATTTATCCTCCCCCACTTTTCATTTTCCCCGAAAACGAACATGGGGGTCTCCGAAGTTCCCCCCACTTTTCGGAGGGCAGGGCTGTGGATAAGCCAGTAGCCGGGTATAGTTTTTGGCGAGAATTCCGAATATGCAATCCATTTTAGCCTACTTGCTCCCATTTTTATGTTATTATATTATATCTGCTCAGAATTGACCTAACATGTATTTCTAAAATATTGTCAATGCGATGAATTTGGTTTTTAATACCACGCTAATGTAAAAATTGCCGAAAATGGTGCGATTACAGAACTGTAATAAATGGGCACAACACGAAACCGGCAGACACAAAATAAAATAGGGTAAAATAGGTAAAATAGACACAAAATAGGGTAAAACGAATTGCAGTTTTGGAATCCTCGCTACAAATTACACCCGGTCAAGTATATTCGTCAACATCGAAAAACATACAAATTTATACATCATTTTGGGTTCCGTATTATTTAACTTAAGCACATTTTTTACTAAATTTCACTCCTTTTACTCATTTAGCTAGATGTGTTTATTATCAAAATCATGCAAAAAAAGTAATTATTGTCAAGTATAATAATACCCAGTTGTGGCAGATCGGTCATGGATAATTTACTGTGTAACCATAATGATTTCACTCATTCCGAAAATTTGTCTACTGCCACACAAAATCCATACATATAACAACAAAAAATATTCAATCTTTTTTGTATTATACAAATCGTTTGCTCACATATAACATCAGAAACAAAGCCTAAAACTAAGGCACCGATAAAGACCTCTAACATACGAATCGTTCACTCACCTATTTTATCAGAAACAAATCCGAAAAGTAATCGTTCACTCACATGTTTCCATATTGTGTAGTCAGAAACAAAGCCGAGAATAAAGGCACCGACAAGGGCCTACCAGCATGAGCATACAAATCGTTAACTCACCAATGGCATTAGGACCAAAGCCGAAAACTATAGCGCCGATAAGAACCTAGAACATACAGTACTCGCCAAAAATGACCGTCGCATTTCGAGCGAGTCTCGAGCGAGTGGCTCGCTCGAGATTTCGCAACTACGTATTTAAATTAATAGAAAATTCTATTTTTAGAACAAATTTATTTTGAGCGAGTCTCGAGAGATTCGCGAGCGAGTGTCGAGCGAGTCGCGAGCGAGCGAGAGTCATTTTGGCGGGTACCGTGCAAATCGTTCACCCATCTATGGCATCAGAAACAAACCCGAAAACTACAACTACGGCACTGATAAGGCCCTCGAGCATACAAATTGTTCACTCACCTATGCCATCAGAAACAACGCGGAAACTAAAGCGCCGATAAGGACCTAGAACATACAAATCGTTCACACACATAAGGAAGGCATCAGCAACAAAGCCGAAAACTAAAGCGCCGATAAAGACCTAGAAGATACAAGTCGTTCACCCACCTATGGGATCAGAGGCAAAGCCGAAAACTAAAGCACCGATAAGGACCTCCAACATACAATCGTTCACTCACCTATGGCGTTAGAAACAAAGCCGAAAACTAAAGCACCGATAAGGACCTTTAATATACAAATCGTTCACCCACCTATGGCATCAGAAACAAAGCCGAAAACTAATGCATTGATAAGGCCATCGAACATACAAATCGTTCACCCACCTATGGCATCAGAAACAAAGCCGAAAACTAATGCATTGATAAGGCCATCGAGCATACAAATCGTTCACTCACCAATGGCATCAGAAACAAAGCCGTAAACTACTAAAGTGCCGATAAGGACCTAGAACAATCAAAGCGTTCGCCCACCTGTGGCGTCAGAAAAAAAGCCGAAAACTAAAGCACCATTGATAAGGCCATCGAGCATACAAATCGTTCACTCACCAATGGCATCAGAAACAAAGCCGTAAACTACTTAAGTGCCGATAAGGACCTAGAACAATCAAAGCGTTCGCCCACCTGTGGCGTCAGAAAAAAAGCCGAAAACTAAAGCACCTAAAGCACCGATAAGAAGCTCCAACATGCAAATCGTTCACTCACATATGGCATCAGAAACAAAGCAGAAAACTAAAGCACCGATAAGGACCTACAACAAAATCGTTCACCCACCTATGGCATCAGAAACAAAACCGAAAACTAAGGCACCGATAAGAAAATCGAGCATACAAATCGCTGACTCACCTATGGCATCAGAAACAAAACCGAAAACTAAGGCACCGATGAGGACCCCGAACATAAAAAGCGACTGTATCGAATTGAGCTTGTACGCTTGATCACAGATTAAATTGAACTGAAACAGTACAGTACTAAAATGCCAAAAAACACGCAAATCATATTCAAATAAAGTTCCATGTACCCTGGGCAAAGCTTTAGTCAAAGTAAATATATACAGCTATGATAATCAACTTAAGCTGCTTAGATTCAGTAATCGCCAGAAATGACGGTCGCGTTTCGAACACCGAACTAAAATCGGACAACTTATTCCGCGAAAAATGCTGGACTAAACTAGAAGAATCCCGAAAAAATTGAAAAAGCGCAAAATAAATTCGCACAAAATCCGAACACGTTTCGAATTAGAAATTTTTCGAACGAGCATTGAACGAACGGCACTGATTTCTGGCAAGTACTATATCAATACAACGACACCAACAAACCACTATAACGCTGTACGAAGATATGGTTTCAAAAATGTACCATGAAACATAAAACCCCATAAGGTCAATAATTTTGGTTGGATTTCTGTGGCCCAACATGCATAGAAAACTCGTTAAAAGAAATTCAGGGTTAAAGTAAAGACTCTTACTTACACTGACATGTCTTAGTTGTATCTACGATCGAAGCGCGGGATATATTTGTAGCTTACTTTCCAGCCTCACACAACCAGTAAGTATAATGCCAATTTTCCAACATTAAGCTTCCGCCTATGTATAAATAATAAAAAAAATGTAGGCAACGGCTCACACAAAATTAATTTACAACGCCACACCCTCGCTCCACGTTCCTGTTTAACATCTTCTTTACTCCAAAGACCATAACATCGGGTCATGTTGGTATAAACTTTATCATAGTCAGCATTTACTGGCCATAAAACAACGACATGTGCATAAAAAGTAGCCAATCGCTCGTACATCATTTTGATTTACAACATCGCTCTACTACACTGTTCACAACGCCACACCCTCGCTCCACGTTCCTGTTTAACATCTTCTTTACTCCAAAGACCATAACATCGGGTCATGTTGGTATAAACTTTATCATAGTCAGCATTTACTGGCCATAAAACAACGACATGTGCATAAAAAGTAGCCAATCGCTCGTACATCATTTTGATTTACAACATCGCTCTACTACACTGTTCACAACGCCACACCCTCGCTCCACGTTCCTGTTTAACATCTTCTTTACTCCAAAGACCATAACATCGGGTCATGTTGGTATAAACTTTATCATAGTCAGCATTTACTGGCCATAAAACAACGACATGTGCATAAAAAGTAGCCAATCGCTCGTACATCATTTTGATTTACAACATCGCTCCACGACACCGTTCCCTTAAAATCTTACCTCACTTCCTATGGTCACAACACCGGGTCTTCTTGGCACAAAATTTATCCGTCGGCAATTATTGGCCAAAAAGCTGCGACATGTAAGCGACGACAGCTGCGGCATTGAATCGGCTGCTAACGCTGCTTCTTCGTCTGCGAGTTGCTTAGCTAGTTGCTCGTCGGATCTGGCTACACAACGAAACGAAGTGTCGGCTCCGGCAAAAACCATGAAGACCTAAAACTATGTACATACACTGTATACATTATACAGTATTAAACTCTAGGGACTTGTCCAGGCCAAGTTTTAATACTCTATTCTAAAACATAATGTAAGTAACAACCACAATAAGGTATCATATATAGAGGTTCTCCTGCTCTACAAAATACGCCCAAGAAGACCGATATGTTTTCTAACCGGAACTGAAATTTACCGGAACCGGAACCAGCAACCGGAACCGTCCATTTAAACCGGATCCGGAACCCGGTCTTCGAAATTTATATATATAGTAAAACAGATGATGGAAGAAATGAAGGTATAGTGGATTTAAAATGCATTAAAAATAACTTTTGCATTAAACTTAATGTATTGCGACGGTATTATTGCCTTTATGAAACTTTAAAGAGACTGAGGAAGCTAATAATGTTTATTTTTCGATCAAATATATCGGTTTTTGGACATTCAGAGCAAAAATGTCTTCCACTATACACCATTGCATGTACTGCGTCAAATCGAATATGCTTACAAAGCTTGGAGCGTAGAATACACACTTTCGCTCTGTCTCCAGTCGCCTCCCTTTACTACACATACGTTTGTTGTATGTTCTTTTGTTGGAAACTTAAAAATATTGGTTTATATGATTCTAAGAGAAAATAATAGATACAAGGTAATTTTCTGATCAGTGGTCAGAGACACTGTTTAGGCTAGCGTGGAACAAACAGTGCCCGTCAGTTAGATCATAATGATGATAACTTTCTAATCAGAATGCTATAAATGAGACACACTGTGATGCTGCTCGCACAGTTTCAATAAATACAGTTCATTGCCAAGAAAGCAGTTTCTAGATGCGTTGCAGATAACGTTATTTTACTTCAAGTTAAACTGATTTACCAAGTTTACAAGCGCACTGGCGGGTGCCTGACGCAATTTATGTTAGCCAAGCATACCCTAAGTACTTCTGCGTAAGCCATACTCTGTTACCGACTTGGACCGGTTTAATTCAAACGTATCCAACAGACTTCTGGATGTGTAAAATAGCTGCTACAAGCATTGACCTGGCTTTGATTTAACAAACTCCTGCAGGTTATTATGAAAAATTCCTGCTCAAATTATGTGCCCTACTTACGTTTTACACGGCAAATTGGTTAGTTAATCTTTTCTTTTGCTTGGTCGTATTGGAGCTTGATCATTGTATAATATATATTACATATGTTTGGATTGCAGGATAAAGGAAAAAACGTGGAAAATTTTAGACAAAATTTTTAAACCGGAATTCCGGTTCCGGTATGGTTTTTTCCCTTTGCCGGAACCGGAACACGATTTTCGCCGGAACCGGAACCGGAATTCCGGTTACTCCCTGATATATATATATATATATATATATATCAGGGAGTAACCGGAATTCCGGTTCCGGTTCCGGTTCCGGCGAAAATCGTGTTCCGGTTGCGGTTCCGGCAAAGGGCAAAAACCATACCGGAACCGGAATTCCGGTTTAAAAATTTTGTTTGAAATTTTTCACATTTTTGCTTCATCTGTGATCCAAACATATGTAATATATATTATACAATGATCAAACTCCAATACAACCGAGCCAAAAAAAAGATTAACTAACCAATTTGCCGTGTGAAACGTAAGTAGGGCACATAATTTTAGCAGGAATTTTTCATAAAGTTTGTTTGTTTGTTAAATCAAAGCCAGGTCGATGCTTGTAGCAGCTATTTTACACATCCAGAAGTCTGTGGGATACATTTGAATTAAACCGGTCCAACTCGGTAACAGAGTGTGGCTTACGCAGAAGTACTTAGCCTATGCTTGGCTAACATAAATTGCGTCAAGCACCCGTCAGTGCGCTTGTAAACTTGGTAAATCAGTCTAAATTGAAGTAAACTAACGTTATCTGCAACGCAGCTAGAAACTGCTTTCTTGACAATGAAACTGTATTTATTGACACTGTGCGAGCAGCATCACAGTGTGTCTCATTTATAGCATTCTGATTAGAAAGTTATCATCATTATCATCTAACTGACGGGCATTGTTTGTCCAACGCTAGCCTAAACAGTGTCTCTGACCACTGATCAGAAAATTACCTTCTATCTATTATTTTATCTTAGAATCATATAAACCAATAATTTTAAGTTTGCTACAGAAGAACATGCAACAAACGTATGTGTAGTAAAGGGAGGCGACTGGAGACAGATCGAAAGTGTGTATTCTACGCTCCAAGCTTTGTAAGCACATTCGATTTGACGCAGTATACGCAGTGGTGTATAGTGGAAGACATTTTTTCTCTGGATGTCCAAAACCGACATATTTGATCGATAAATAAACATTATTAGCTTCCTCAGTCTCTTTAAAGTTTCAGAAAGGCAATAATACCATCGCAATACATTAAGTTTAATGTAAAAGTTATTTTTAATGCATTTTAAATCCACTATACCTTCATTTCTTCCATCATCTGTTTTACTATATATAAATTTCGAAGACCAGGTTCCGGTTCCGGTTCCGGTTCCGGATCCGGTTTAAATGGACGGTTCCGGTTACTGGTTCCAGTTCCGGTAAATTTCGGTTCCGGTTATTCCCTGATATATATATATATATATATATATATATATATATATATATAAATATATATATTCGTATTTTATGGAGATATGACAGCTTTCGTGTATTTCGGGTCCCTTGGGTCCATCTTACTATAAACTATTCTTATCTGTACTTACGACATGAGTAACCTCCACAACAATGCATCATAATGTATCTATATATAGCCCGCTCTACAAAATAGCCAAGTTGATACATATATTTTCATTGATTATAAAGATGCGACGAGATTTGTATAATCCAGGTTTCAAGACCTTTCAAATCCTAAATCAATTTCAAATTTCAATCTCAAGACCTAACCCTAAATCCAAAAGTAACCTTATGTGAAAGCTTACTCTTTCATATTATAGAGCTTTAATTGCGCTGCAAAATGAACCTAATATGAGTGAAATGTCGGCTCTCTTCGGATATGCGGGAGAATCAGGGAAGTGACCCACCATCTTTTCAGCTATAGCCCCCATTGTCTCTGGATCCCCTATCATCCCTCATCCACAAAACCGATCTCTTCGAGAACAGGGTCGCCCATTTTCAGCTATAACCTCCGATATGCTGTTTTGCATTGTTTTATTAAGCTAGAAACGTATTTTGTGGGACCACATTTTGACTCGATCCGAACCCCTTTGGACCACTTTTGTGGTGAGAAGGAGCGGGAATCCGTTTTCGGCTCTAACTAATGTGTTGTACGGCACGATCTGACGTTACAAATCTCAGTTATGAATGTTACAAGAAAAAATTCACAAACTGATAGTCCCGAATTTTACCAAATGAAAAGTAAGAATTCTTTCGTTAACACGCATAATTCACTTATAGCTTTAAAATCTGAGAGCGATAAAAATACCCAATTTTTTAGTTCCCACATAGTACCAATATAATTTAAACAATTTGTGGCTGTAACAAAGGTTTTATGCATCCAATAACATACCAGATGCCATATTGACCAACTGATTTTAATTTTTCAGCGACAAATATTTTTGATGTACCTTTCGTAATAAAGGGGAATATCTGTGGGTTGACAACGTCTTGACGATATTTAATTACATAAATACATATGCAGATTTATTTTATTCAAAATTACTGCGTAATTTAGCGGATAATAATCACCGTTGGGTTTACGCAAGAAATAATAGCAAACATTATTTGTCCAGTGTCTGGGGGTGGAGAGAGTTTGCAATTATAGCGACTATGCCCTGTCTGAGATCTCCAAGTCATAACTGAACTTGTTAATGACTATTGTCTGGGGGGTGGAGGGAGTTTGCAATTATAGCGACTATACCCTGTCGAGATCTCCAAGTCATAACTGAACTTTTTAATGACTATTGTCTGGGGGTGGAGGGAGTTTGCAATTATAGCGACTATACCCTGTCGAGATCTCCAAGACATAACTGAGCTTTTTAATGACTATTGTCTGGGGGGTGGAGGGAGTTTACAATTATAGCGACTATGTCCTGTCTGAGATCTCCAAGTCATAACTGAACTTGTTAATGACTATTGTCTGGGGGGTGGAGGGAGTTTGCAAGTATAGCGACTATGCCCTGTCGAGATCTCCAAATCATAACTGAACTTTTTAATGACTATTGCATGGAACCAATATCTCCGCAACAACTCAACCTATATGGGTGTTATTGGTATCATTTTGTGCAGCAATGTATCCCCTATGTAACTGCAAGTCCTAAATGCACAATAAGAGGGTATATATCCTCAACAACTATTCAAGCAACATGGTTGACATGCTACATGTCAAATCCGCCTTACAAAAAGCTAGCTAGGATAAAAAATTAGTAAATTACTTAGTAATATCACCTAATTATTTAACTAATTAGAAAACACGATAAAATCAGAGGTTTAAAAGCCACTACATATTCATGATCAGCGATATCGAAAACCCCCGAGTGCCAAAAATCAGCAATTTTAAGGTGATTTTAAAATTTCCATAAAATTAACTAGCTAATTGATTACTTAACTAATTAGAATATACATCCAAGTTTTAGAGCTTCAGAAATATCATATTCGTGATCAGGGTCATAGAAAACCCCCGTGTGCAGTTTTTTTATTACAAAGCACTTTCAAAATTCTCAAAAAAATTAGCTAATTAATAATTAATTACCCAATTAACTAACTAATTAGCATATTTTTAACAACTCCGAGTAGTAATAAACACCAAATTCATAGTCAGCACGGCGAGATGCACGCACTAAAATAATAGCTTTACAATAATTATTAATTGAAAAATAAGCAATTCTTGTTTGAAAATGCTAATAATAGACTGACATGCTTAACTAATTGGCTAATTACTAATCAACTAAAACAAATTTTTACAAAATATATATGTCTTACACATTTCCGATATTAGGCCTTTCAAACAAAAAATATATTTAAAATCGGCCCAGTTCTATATAATTGAGAAGTTCAATTCAACGGACTGACGGACAGACGGTGCCAGAATTTTATCCCTCTGACGAAAACAAAAAAAGCTTCGCTTCGATTCGCTCCGCTCAATTACACATTTGTGTTCAGGTACAACAAAAACGATTTCTGAATTAGGTGTTTGTTGTGCTAGATGTAAGCTTGTATATTACACACTTTGCTTGTCTATCTACTCGCGAATATTTGAAAACAATACCGCCAAAATCGAACGATTTTAATGTTGCATCGAGTATGTAAGGCTCATTGTTTACAATAATTATTCCAATATATGCTATAATAATATGTATGAAAACAATATCGCCAAAATCGAACAATGTTAACGTTGCATCGAATATGTAAGGCTCATTGTTTACAATAATTATTCCAATATATGCTATAATAATATGTATGAAAACAATATCGCCAAAATCGAACAATGTTAACGTTGCATCGAATATGTAAGGCTCATTGTTTACAATAATTATTCCAATATATGCTATAATAATATGTATGAAAACAATACCGCCAAAATCGAACAATGTTAACGTTGCATCTAGTATGTAAGGCTCATTGTTTACAATAATTATTCCAATATATGCTATAATAATATGTATGAAAACAATACCGCCAAAATCGAACAATGTTAACGTTGCATCTAGTATGTAAGGCTCATTGTTTACAATAATTATTCCAATATATGCTATAATAATATGTATGAAAACAATACCGCCAAAATCGAACAATGTTAACGTTGCATCGAGTATGTAAGGCTCATTGTTTACAATAATTATTCCAATATATGCTATAATAATATGTATGAAAACAATACCGCCAAAATCGAACAATGTTAACGTTGCATCGAGTATGTAAGGCTCATTGTTTACAATAATTATTCCAATATATGCTATAATAATATGTATGAAAACAATATCGCCAAAATCGAACAATGTTAACGTTGCATCGAGTATGTAAGGCTCATTGTTTACAATAATTATTCCAATATATGCTATAATAATATGTATGAAAACAATATCGCCAAAATCGAACAATGTTAACGTTGCATCGAGTATGTAAGGCTCATTGTTTACAATAATTATTCCAATATATGCTATAATAATATGTATGAAAACAATATCGCCAAAATCGAACAATGTTAACGTTGCATCGAGTATGTAAGGCTCATTGTTTACAATAATTATTCCAATATATGCTATAATATTATGTATGAAAACAATATCGCCAAAATCGAACAATGTTAACGTTGCATCGAGTATGTAAGGTTCATTGTTTACAATAATTATTCCAATATATGCTATAATAATATGTATGAAAACAATACCGCCAAAATCGAACGATGTTAACGTTGCATCGAGTATGTAAGGCTCATTGTTTACAATAATTATTCCAATATATGCTATAATAATATGTATGAAAACAATACCGCCAAAATCGAACAATGTTAACGTTGCATCGAGTATGTAAGGCTCATTGTTTACAATAATTATTCCAATATATGCTATAATAATATGTATGAAAACAATACCGCCAAAATCGAACAATGTTAACGTTGCATCGAGTATGTAAGGCTCATTGTTTACAATAATTATTCCAATATATGCTATAATAATATGTATGAAAACAATACCGCCAAAATCGAACAATGTTAACGTTGCATCGAGTATGTAAGGCTCATTGTTTACAATAATTATTCCAATATATGCTATAATAATATGTATGAAAACAATACCGCCAAAATCGAACAATGTTAACGTTGCATCGAGTATGTAAGGCTCATTGTTTACAATAATTATTCCAATATATGCTATAATAATATGTATGAAAACAATATCGCCAAAATCGAACAATGTTAACGTTGCATCGAGTATGTAAGGCTCATTGTTTACAATAATTATTCCAATATATGCTATAATAATATGTATGAAAACAATACCGCCAAAATCGAACAATGTTAACGTTGCATCGAGTATGTAAGGCTCATTGTTTACAATAATTATTCCAATATATGCTATAATAATATGTATGAAAACAATACCGCCAAAATCGAACGATGTTAACGTTGCATCGAGTATGTAAGGCTCATTGTTTACAATAATTATTATTCCAATATATGCTATAATAATATTGTATATATATACATTTTATACATACAACATGAATTATGGAATAATTATTATTGTCAAATCCTTGTTTCAAAGCTGCAGAACCATCAAGTAAAAGCTACATAGGAATATAATTACATGGCCAACTAACCATTTGGAATGCCATCAGCGCCTGCGATGTCAATATGATAAGGCAATAAAGCTTTTGAGCACGGCCAAATTCCCCGACCTGAGCGAACAACCGATCCACGTCCATAGCCGATTGTAGCAGGTCTTTTGTGTCGCGGGGATCACAAAGGTTGGACGTTATCCCTTCGGGCATATAATTAGTACCTACCTCCTGATAGGTTTATTTAATATATTTCTTGCATTTAAAACATACATACGTATATAATAAAAATTTGTCATTTATTTAATTAAAATTTTTAATTTATAATGAATAATATAAACTTAAAAATATCTCTATTTTATTTTAATACAAAATGAGGTTTGCAACATTTTTTGTATTTATGAATCTCGATGAGAATCTTATTTTTTTGCTTAATATCACCTAAAAAGAAAAATTTAAACATGTACTTTACACACATGAGAACCAGCCGAAGTATACTGCCTGGCATTTAATTTATTTTGAATCTTAAGAATTATATCTACTTAAGCATCAAATCTTAATCCAAACGGTACACACAGTCCCGTAAATCATTAGGCCCACGGATGCCCAAAACCAAAGGGTACACACATGGGCGTAGTCAGGGAAAGAAAATTTTTTGACCTGAAAAATTACCAATGGTCCCCCTAGTAAAAAACTTTCCCAGCTGGACTGCTCTTTTTCCTGTCGCAGTCGCCAGGAAATTGCTTTTCCCTTGAAAAAAAACTAAAATGAGTCAGACCATCCCCCCCCCCGAAATTTTTTCCAAGCTACGCCCATGGGTACACATATACAATGTTCAACCCCAATAACATTGAAGTTGACACCAAAAATTTGTAAGACAATCATGTCGTGAAACCCTCTACGTGAAAAATCATTACGCCTAAAACCTTAAAGCTTAAAAGCTAAAACTTAACTAAAGCTAACTTAAAGCCTAAAACTAGTTCTAAAACCAATAATTATAGCTTTTTTGACATTTGCAAATGATAATCTCCAGTAATAAGTGATATTAATATCGAAACGAAATTTATGGGGTCTAATCGAATAGGCACTCCAGTTCGAAGATCACAAATGACTATATGTTTACGATTCGACTCACAAAATGTATCAATCAACAAACAATTTAGACTAAATCAAAAATATGAAAGCATTATGTTAGGAAAAGAACTCATGTAGCTCTAAACACCGGTTCTTTGTCATGTTAGCACCACCATAGAAACCACCTAATTAAAAAAAACTGTTAATAGTAAAATATCTAAATGAGAAAAATTCGAGACAAATATTATTATTTATTGGTCCCCGAGCAAATTACCGTGACATTTTCTTCCTAATTAAAAAAAATGTTAACAGTAAAATATTTAAATGAGAAATATTCTAGACAAATAATTTATATTGGTGGGCCCCGAGCAAATTTCCATGACTTTTTCTTCCTAATTAAAAAATGTCAACAGTAAAATATTTAAATGGGAAAATTCGAGACAAATATTTTTATTTACTGGTGCCCGAGCAAATTACCGTGACATTTTCTTCCTAATTAAAGAAATGTTAACAGTAAAATATTTAAATGAGAAATATTCTAGACAAATAATTTATATTGGTGGGCCCCGAGCAAATTTCCATGACTTTTTCTTCCTAATTAAAAAATGTCAACAGTAAAATATTTAAATGGGAAAAATTCGAGACAAATATTATTATTTATTGGTCCCCGAGCAAATTACCGTGACATTTTCTTCCTAATTAAAAAAAGTTAACAGTAAAATATTTAAATGAGAAATATTCTGGACAAATAATTTTTATTGGTGGGCCCCGAGCAAATTTCCATGACTTTTTCTTCCTAATTAAAAAATGTCAACAGTAAAATATTTAAATGTGAAAAATTCGAGACAAATAATTTTTATTTATCGGTCCCCGAGCAAATTTGCGTGACATTTTCTTCCTAATTAAAAATGTCAACAGTAAAATATTTAAATGTGAAAAATTCGAGACAAATATTTCTATTTATTGGTCCCCAAGCAAATTTGCGTGACATTTTCTTCCTAATTAAAAAATGTTAACAGTAAAATATTTAAATGAAGAAAATTCTAGACAAATATTTTTATTGATTGGCCCCCAAACAAATTTCCGTGACATTTTCTTCCTAATTTTAAAATTTATGGTTTATTTTTATAAAAAATACATTAAATATTTTCATCGTCAACCGTTGCCCGACCTGAAGATAAACAATGGGGAAAATTATAGGCACACCGCTGGACTCCCAAAATGAAGAACGCTCAAAAAATGCCGCTTTTGGCCATATTTCGAACAAATATGTACGTTTTCTTAAATTTTTCCTTACCGAAAACGATTCTGCAATACTACTTTTTTAGAATTTATATGACGCTCATAAATTAGTTTTTATCACGAACCGTTTTAACAATTAAAACGTTAGCGACTTCGAAAAGCAGAATTGTCGCCTACAACAATCCACATTATGTATGTGGCTCGAACAGCGAAAAAACCCGCATCGGTTGGTAATTTTGTAACAATTATTTTCAAAAGACACAATCATTAACCTTTCAAAATTAATGGTCTCCCTCTTAACACCTAATGCTATATCATCACAACTTCTGGCTTAGTATCAAAATGCCAAGCTATCTACGTACGTATGTACAGAAATAAAACATTTCACCCAAAAACATAAACGTCTCTTCACAAAAGCGTATATATTCCCATTTTCTTGTTGTTTTATCACGTTATATCTTTGTGGAATTTTTAATTTACTAAAGAATTAGATCCCACTTTTATTGCACTGTTTATCAACCAACAATTCGGTTGACACATCTTTTGGAAACTGCATGGCGAAGTTGGTAATTGCGATTTTGAGTTTCGATGGCATTCAAATCAAAATTGAAGCCCTAGCTAAAACGTATGGGCAGCGTATATAGGTTCAATACGAGGTTGAAGCAAAAGTTTGTTCAAGATTGTACAATTTGGTTTAAGAAGGAAAATGGTTAGTTAGTTCTTTTAATGTTTCAACAACATTTTAGCAGAGCTTGCTGTTTGTTTTCGTAGCTGCTATATAAACAACGTTTTGTATTATCAATAGCCGATGATGGTCGACTCTGCCGAAAAGTATGGTACTCTTCAGCTTTTCGCTGTTTTCCTCATACGTTGTGGTCGTGTTTGCCTTTACCCCACCAGGTTTATGACCCACAAATTTCCGCATATGTCTTTGGCATTTCCGTACAAGTGTAGCAAATACAAGGGTTCCCAAGCGACGCCTAGTTGCCAAGTGAAGGCATGGGAGAGCGAAACCCTGCTTTTCGGCAACATTTTTGACAAAAAACGGGATTTCAGGAGAGATATAAAATGTGTAGGCTTGTGGACAGGGAAATTTTTCCAATAGTTAAAAATTGCTCAGGTGGGCCCCGCGTTGCCCTAATTTAAAAGTCACAAGACCCTTCAACTGCTCCGCCAATAACCAAAAGCATTGAAGGACCCATTTAAAAACGCCGTTTTGACACAATCCTTCAGCGTAAATAATGACAATGTCAGCATACCGTTTACAGCTACACATATGTAGGATGAATTGCTCTACAAAACGAGATCAAAAACACCAACATAACTCGAGCTAGAATATCATTTAGAGAAACGTACACAACTATATTGAACATTACGTCACAAAATGGGTCATCGAATATTAGCCTTGCGGCTTGAATAGTTGAGAAGATATAAACGATTGATTTTTCTTACAATGTAGAATTGCATAGAGAATACATTAGACTCATCTCCTATTTAGTTAGAATGAGCCCAAAACAACCATTTTGTGTCTCTTGGGTCTCGTGGGCTTATATAAAAGCCATTTTGACCCTAATCCTGCATCCTAGTTATCGATATACAATAAGTAACGTTCTTGGCTCCTTCGAGAGCCACCGCAAGCCCCTTTGACCCGTCTTTTCGGGCTTCGCGCCTGACTAAAGGGTACAGGGTACAAATAGTGATTTTCTTTCAAATGACATATCGCTTGAATCATTCCGCCTAGCCAAAGTTGAGTTATGCGTTTCACTCTAAAAACCAGTAACGGATTTTGTCAAATTTCACCACCGTGCGGCTAGTAAAAAATCTTCGCTTCGCTAGTTTCACAAACTACACTCAGATTTCAATAACAGTATATATATATATACAGCATATACTGGCCCTGTGGGTCTGTTGGGACAGCGTTTGACTATCAACATAACACTAGGACTTCGGGCCTGATTACCGTGCCTTGCGGACGGCTAAATTGAATAGTATACGTGCGAAAATGACCGATCACGGGAACGCAACCCGTGGTTCCACTCTAGACCTCGTAGGACCAGAACTACAGCTGCGGAATCTCAGATGGACACCACCACCACGCCGCACACCGGATGCAATTTCACTTTTATACTCATGGCATTTTACAATAAAATTCGACCATTGTAAACCAAATATATATATTACCGACCAAATTTTTATGGCTGTTTCCTCGCTGTTGTTATTATCAATATATTTTGACGTTCAGCTGTTGGTTTGTTTATACATAAACATAAATAATCACCAGATATCCGGTATATTTTTACATACATTCCTGTTTGTTACCCACCAAAAATAATACAATCTGTCTCAAACTTTGCACCACCAAAAACAAGAGCGAGCAGAACAGTCAGCCATAAATTAATAATAATAATTTTAGCATCGAAAATTTTTACTGGTACGTTGAATGTATCCGTTTGCTCAGATTTACACTCTAAAACTACCCTCCCCCAGGCAAAAGCATCACATATTGCCCACGTTTTGGGCTGTGGGAACCCGGTATTGTCTCAAAAAAAACAAAAGGGGTTCTCCTTGCTGTGTTTACGATAGGCCGAAGCCCATTTATCATAAAAAAATGCAATTTACAATTATTATTGGGACCGCTTCTTCTGCCATTAAGACTTAAAAGGAACCCCGTCTGGGTAGGTAGCTGCTCGAATATCTTTTTAGCTTTGCTGCTACTGCTGCTATTATCATTTTTGATTGTTGCAACTACAACATTCCGGCAGCTTATGCCAACTAATAGACGGCATTATAGCTAAATATATTTTTACAATTTGATTTGTATAATTTATATATATGTGTGTGTGTTTTTGGCGGCATCAATGGGAGTTGACGCTTTTAATATTCACGATGCTAATTTTATAACTTCCAACTAGGGGATGACCTTGAATAAAACTCCAAAGCAAGTATTATTAGAGCTTCCGCTTCCATGTTTTAACAAGTTAACTTGACTACCAGCCCAAATAAAAACAAAATTGCTTAGTCGTCCCAAATTGAAAACGGATGATCTAAACGCGAAGTGCCCGGTATTGTTGAGCGGAGCGAGGTCGCCGAGTGAAGCGAGGCGATCGAGCGAAGCGCTTTTATTTTCTGTCTGGGAGCAAAAACGTCGATGTCCGTTCGTCTTTCATGGATCTCAAGAACCACTGAACCTATTTCAAAAAACTTTTTTTTGTTTGAAAGCTTATCATGTGAGGATGTGCACCTGATATTTTAGAAGTTTGGCAACTTGCCAATTTTATCATTAATTAAGCTAATTAACTAATTAACACCCTGATTAAGCTCATAACAACTTAATTATTGGTCGTAGAGTAGTTTTAACGGCATATACGTTGAGTTTTCCATGGGGAAATAAGAAAATAGATGCATTGTACATACAGGAATAGTATAGTACGAACGTTATAGGCAAAATTATTTTCAGACTTCGTGTCCTATGATTTCATTGCTGTGCTTCGATTACCATTCATCACCATGCTGTATAAGCCATGTGACTTCCTTTGTCTTGCTTTTCGTTCGAACGGAATAAAACTATTCTTTCATTTACTCATTGTTGTCTAGGTAATAATATATTCCCAAGACATTGAGTACGTTCATATTACTAATGCCGTCGCTCCGCTCAAAAAATGTTGTTCCACCACGACTGGTAGGTACCATGATTGGGGTCTTTCCTAGAATACTCCAGCCCGAAATTGGTCATTTTTGAAGATATAGCGGATATTTTTTGCACAATTCGACTCAGCTAGACAATTTAGTTCAGAATATATCCATTTCGGTCATATTTATGAGATTTTTTAGGATCCCAATGGTGCCTTTGGTAACTTGGTACCAAAAGTTTCGAAAAAAAATATTCGCGATAAATTCCTAATTTTATACACCAGTCGAACCGCATTGACCTGCTGAGCGGGATTCTAGGAAAGACTCAATGATTGGTCCATAGAATACATAACTATTGCTTTCAAAAATGCGGGTCATAGTCTTGGTAGAATTAACAGAATGTTTCACTGCCAACAAGAATAGGTCCAATTGTTCACCCCGCTACGCAGACCCCCTAGATTTTCGTCCCCACCCCATCCCAAGATTTTGAGGTTTAACTAAAATCACAACAGCCCGAAATTTGTTAATTTCTAGGCTACGTCAAAAATTTTGGTGCCACTCGACTCAGCCTGACGAGGCGGCGGTTCAGAAAATATTAATTTCGAACAATTTAAGATTTGAACACCCTCGTAAAATTTTTGGACCCAAAAACCCCAGATATATACATATTACCGTATTATACTGGCCTGTCCACAGTGAGGAGGTGGGGGAAGGGAACCCCCACTTTCAAAATCCCCTATATTCGTGAGATTTTCTCGCATGTCCGTCCCCCCACTCGGCCGAAACCCCCCATGTTCAACTAATTCCAAAAATTTTTATGTATGAAAATTTATGTTTTTTGTTTACAAATTGTTTTTCAAACAATAATTACCACTATTTATAATGCTAAAATATTGTTTTTTAGCTTGAAAATACATTCACGGTAGTAAAAATACATGAAAATATGGAAATATTTAGTAGTTTTAAACAAAATTTGTCCCCCCACTTTTAATTTTCCTCCGAGAATGAACATGGCCCCCCCGAAGTTCCCCCATTTTTCGGAAGGCTGTGGACAGGCCAGTTATAATTACTCAAAAATAATTTTTGAATTGCTGTATTATTAAGTTACTACACTCGCTAGGTGTTAGTTACATCAATCATTCCGCTATCTTCATACCCGACATTATGGTTCTCTAATTACAAACAATTACACGAGCAGTGTCATTTACAGCAACGCCGCCACCCCTTTAGACCTATCGCCAAGGCCTCTCTTTTCAATCACAGCAAGTGCAATCAACAAATTTGACAAAGCGCAGTCGTCGAAAACTAAATGTGTTCTACAAACTTGAAACTTTGTTATTTAAAAAAAATTTTTATTTTCACGCTTCCCAAAATGGTCTCTGTGTTCAATTGTTTAGCTATGATATAAATTGCTAGTTCTATATTACAAAACTTCAATCCTTCAATTATGCACTTAGAAAAGAACTACAAGCCGAGCGGCAATTAATAAAGCACAATCAACGTTTTCTCACCATTAAAGGCGCGGCTTTTTTTATCTTATCAAGGATACTTATAACAAACCGTTAGCCTACACAAAATTGGAAGTGAAGCGGAGCGAGTGGAGCAACTCTACTGCCCCGCGGCTGCCGCTTGCTGAGTTGTGATTACCATTGCGTGGGGTGAGCGGGAGATCACTAAAGGCCACTTCAACGTAGCGAGCTGTAAGGCAGCTCAACCATTAGCCGACACAAAGTTGGAAGTGAAGCGGAGCGAGTGGAGCAACTCTACTGCCCTGCGGCTGCCGCGTGCTGAATTCTGATTATCATTGCTTTGGTAGAGCCGGAGTTGATTAAAGATCACTTCTATGCAACGAAACCAAGTGCGAGGCAATTCAAAAACTACTGCTGTACTGGATGTACTGTACTGTACTGTACTGGAAAACACTAGCTTTTCAATTGGCAACATGGGCGTCGCCACCGGAGGACACTGTGGTTTTGGGGGCCATGCCCCTTCCAGTTTGATATTGTGCCCCCAGTTAACAACCACAAAAAATTGTTTTAAACAGACGCCCCTATGTGGCACGTGAATAATATTTTGTAACTGCCTAATAGAAGGCGAAGGGTGGTCGAGGGGGGTGGCAGGTGGTCAAATTGGCGGGGCGGAATTTCCGGCCCTGTTTCCTACTATGAGCCGCCATCTATAGAAATCAAAACGATATATAGCCGAATTGTAATAAAATGTCTAAGCAAGTTTCACCAACGTTAGCGTTAACCGTAGGCTGTCTCCACACTGATAAATTTAAGCTATCGCATTTTTATGTGTTTCTTGTGGAAAATAAAGTTCATTTTGAAATTTTTAAAGAAAAATTTATTATGACTCTGACGTACAATACTGACAGTAACCCGCTCGGCGACAGGAAATGAAGAGCGTGCAGCTAATCATTGTTAGTGCTCAGTGAATTCCAATTTGACTTTCAAAAGACCCAGGAAGACAATAAAGCACTGGCAATACATTAAGAGCAACGTTGCATCCATTTTCAGCACATATCTAACCAGTATAGTACAAAAAGCAGTTGCGTATGACAAAAATCTATATTTTGCAAAAAAAATTGTATATACCTTTTGATGAGAGAACAGGAGAGCGCGTTGATGATCCCGTGCATTCTAATATATCGATTATAACTTAAAATCTCGGTAGTTCCAAATGTCCAAAATAAAAAAGTTTCCAATGCATGTTGGTATTGAAAGAATTTCGTTTAAAAGTTTCAGACCTGTGAATACACCATAGGTCTCTGAATAAGTAGAACAACACGTATTAAGTAACAACACGTAACTCGAACGAAATTCTCGTCCAAACCAATCCCTGAATTCTGATTATTGCCTGATTATAAATACATTGAATTTTGAACTTCAGAAAAAATATATATACATATTTTATATTACTGATAAATATATTATATTCGTTCAATAAAAAATATTATATATACAGCTTAAATCGCTTCGCCAAAAAACAGCACCTCACATCACACCAAATCCATCATAACGATATTTAATTTAACGCTCTGGGAAAAGTGCTTCTTAGGTATATAATCTCGTCATTCAGACCGTTAAAGCGGTGACACCGATAAACCTCCGTGTTACGATCCTAACGCTACACCGACAACCCTTCCCGTGGGCCACAACAACAACGGACAATATGGACGTCTTCGGCTACAACGCGGATCGTCAAACCGTTCATATGGCTATGAACGCGGCAATCTTGCTAGTACTCTTGGTTATGTTGTATTTTCTTGTCTATCAAATGCAATCGCGTACTTCAGCTGAGCTCTAGCTCATAGATTTTTGTCCTGGCGACCCGTTCGAGCGAACAAAACAATGATTGATCCAGGGCCCAGGTAAGTAATATTAATACATATTGATGTCGAGAAGAAATGGAAATAAATAAATATGACTTTTTCGTTAACCTACACCGCAGCATTTCGCAAATCTAAATTAATTTATACAATCAATGGCGTAGCCGGGGGGGGGGGTTGCGGGGGTCGCGACCCCTCCCCTTTTGGCTCAACCCCAAATAAAATTTTTTTGAATGATTCCTGTTGAAAATCATGTCGGAACTTGTCCTAAAACTATCCTCTCTCGCACTAGAAAACAATTACTTTCAACCGTATTTTTACCAAACTTCACATTTTTGCATTAAAATTCGCTAATTTGGCAACAGTTACATTTTTACTTGTTTATGCTTAATATACCAATTCTGGACCCCGCTTTCACATTTCTGAGCGCGACCCCCCGGACCTCCCCCTTTTAGGTACCCACTGTGGGCCGCGACCCCCCCCCTTTCAAAATTCCTGGCTACGCCCTTGTCTACAATGTATAATAGTACCTACGCTGCGGTGATTTCAGCAAGGTTTGCCCATTCCCCAGAACCGGATACAAAATGCCGATTGCCTGGGAAGGTGTGGGGCTACCGAAAAACACCCAAAAACAATATTATTCTTCACAAGTCCCACTCCCAGTCCCAATCCGACTCCAAGCATGCTATATATCTTCGCTCGGCTCCTACAAGTCTGCTGCGATAAATAAAATATAAAATCCTATTGTCACCAGAAGTTTTGTTATTTATGCTGGGGTTTTTGGGTGAAAAACATATATACTATCTCTATTGTAATACAAGATGGCGGTTAACATCGCCGTACCTTTATGGGTTCATATGAGCTAGGGGCCAGAGATGGAACCGGATCACCATTAAGTGACCCAGTCGTGACAGAGACCCGGTAACCTAGTCGAAGTAATGGCCCAGTCACCCGCTGACCCGGTTGCGGCAGTGACCAAGCGACAACGATATTTTACGAATCAACCAATGTCTAGCACCAATTTTGAGACTTTTCTAGCCTAAATCAAACCAAACTAATCCTACGTATAGTGTTGTGTTATCCCCGACATTTTAAGAAGATGTGCGCCATGGCGTACCATTAATCATGTTGCCATTTTCCAAACGTTTTGTTCATGCAATTTGAGAAAGTACAATTGCACAATCAAAACATTATCAATATAAGCGGTCCCACTTAATCTTCTGATAATTATTGTGCATTGTGTAGCAAGAGCAACCAAAAAACGGTCGAAACTTGTGCACGGTGGTCAAAGCTCCTTTAACCGTAGGGCATAATTAATTGGGTATGTTGGCCTGGTTGCACCAACGTACTCCACTTTGAGATCGAATAAAATTGGTTGCAGCAACGCATTCGACCCCAGGACCGAATTAGATTGGTTGCACCAACGCGCTCAACTTCTGGATCGGATACGATTTGTTTCACCATCGCACTCCACTTTAGGATCGGATAAGATCAATATATACAATGTTGCCACCGCAATCGAGGGCCAAGTTTCCGGGCTGTTTGTAAAAAGTATATGACACAATGCATTCGTTCTCGACCCCATGCTGCGGTACCGTCATTGAACATGTTCGAAGATATATATGATGTGGCCTCTCTATATAAGAGAAAAGAGAGCCCAAGATTTTGGCGGTTCCTCTTTGACAAGTTTCTGGACTGTTTGTAAAAAGTATTTGACACAATGCATTCGTTCTCGATCTCCATGCAGCGGTACTGTCGTTGAACATGTTCGAAGATATATACGATGTGGCCTCTCTATAGAAGAGAAAAGAGAGCCCAAGATTTTGGCGGTTCCTCTTTGACAAGTTTCCGGACTGTTTGTAAAAAGTATTTGACACAATGCATTCGTTCTCGATCTCCATGCAGCGGTAAAGTCGTTGAACCTGTTCGAAGATATATACGATGTGGCCTCTCTATGGAAGAGAAAAGAGAGCCCAGGATTTTTTTGGCAGTTTCTCTTTACAAGTTTCCGGACTGTTTGTAAAAAGTATTTGACACAATGCATTCGTTCTCGATCTCCATGCAGCGGTACTGTCGTTGAACATGTTCGAAGATATATACGATGTGGCCTCTCTATGGAAGAGAAAACAGAGCCCAGGATTTTGGCGGTTTCTCTTTACAAGTTTCCGGACTGTTTGTAAAAAGTATTTGACGCAATGCATTCGTTCTCGATCTCCATGCAGCGGTACCGTCGTTGAACCTGTTCGAAGATATATACGATGTGCCCTCTCTATGGAATAGAAAAGAGAGCCCAGAATTTTGGCGGTTCCTCTTTAACAAGTTTCCGGACTATTTGTAAAAAGTATTTGACACAATGTATTCGTTCTCGATCTCCATGCAGCGGTACTGTCGTTGAACATGTTCGAAGATATATACGATGTGGCCTCTCTATGGAAGAGAAAACAGAGCCCAGGATTTTGGCGGTTTCTCTTTACAAGTTTCCGGACTGTTTGTAAAAAGTATTTGACACAATGCATTCGTTCTCGATCTCCATGCAGCGGTACTGTCGTTGAACATGTTCGAAGATATATACGATGTGGCCTCTCTATGGAAGAGAAAACAGAGCCCAGGATTTTGGCGGTTTCTCTTTACAAGTTTCCGGACTGTTTGTAAAAAGTATTTGACGCAATGCATTCGTTCTCGATCTCCATGCAGCGGTACCGTCGTTGAACCTGTTCGAAGATATATACGATGTGGCCTCTCTATTGAAGAGAAAAGAGAGCCCAGTATTTTGGCGGCTCCTCCTTTGACAAGTTTTGGCTTCGCCCAGGTATTTTGAATAATATTGTCCTAACATAAACGGCTAAAACAAAACTTATTTGCCAATCACCGTTATGCCTATAGCGCACTAAATTTGATTGAGAAAAATACGCAATTTTTGTCTCAAACCCACAGCTTTGCAGAAAAGAAGATAACATACTTTGTATTATTTTGCCGAAAAGATATTGTTCACTGGGTGTGCATATTACTATTATTGTGCATTTCCAAGCTGAAGGTTTTGCGACGTCGACCATCCAAACGAATTTCTATTCTTTTCCAAATATATTGTAAATTAATTACATAGCTAGGCATTGAGACCTCTAATTTCGGCCTTGTTTGTTTGTGTTTAACCCTTTTGCTTCATGTTTTCAAGTATTAAAGTTCCATTTACATGATAGCTGGGAATTCGCTGCGAATGTATGTCGTCTATATATGTCGTAGGCATTTCTGTAGCCCAGGCAAGTTATTTTTCGTTCTTTACGATAAACTGCAAACCTGCATGCCATTCCGGCAGTTTGCACGCACAATCACTTTTTTTACGTAACTAATTATTACTCTTAACCAATCTACACTAACCGCAACTGTTCACAAGCGCGACTAGGTGTTACTTCCAAATAGAGGTAAAGAAATAGCCGTATTTTCATGCTGTAGGTCGACTGTCTCTGAAAAAAATGATATTCGTAAGCACGCTCGGCTCGGTTGTTCTGATGGCATGCTAGGCTAGTCTTAGGCTCGGCTGTTCAAACATAGCGGTAGCTTTGACTAAAATTCTTACCGCCACATTCAATTTCCTAATTTCATATTTTTACAATTTGCACCTTTATGGCATTTCGTCGCACATCTTATTTCACGTTTAATACAAATGCAATTTTTCTTAACACAACCGGACTTGGCAACTCTGATCGCTCCAATAGGCGATAATCCAAAGTCGGTCGACACATTGCTGTCACCAAGCAGTTGCTTTCGGAGCCCTCCAAATCTATATCTTTAAACGTCGGAGCTGTAGCTGCAGGCCATATTACTAACTTATCAGCATGAATCTTGTTCCTAATTATTCCAGACTCCCATTGAAGTGTTACGATGATACCATCCTTTTTGAATCATTTTTACCACAATGTTATGAGGGCATGGTTTGACGTCGGTCGACCCGGAGGATTTTCATAGCCACCACATCGCCCGTTCGGATTTTTCATTGAGGCTTCTGATGCTTATATACAGCTCCCTGTCGTCCCCGATCTTCCAGGTAGGAAGCAACGCCAAAAAGAAGCAATACGTTTTTTGATATTAGCCACATTATTACCAATGTTTGCTGTGCTACACCAATCCAGTCGCCTTAGAAAGCAACTTCTTGAAACTGGCTCACTGACTGGTCCAGTGATAAGACTGGTTGATCTATGATCACTTTGATAATTTCAAAACATGACTGGCGATAAACGAACAACCAGCCCTTCCCTTTTATACGCAACCGCTATCGCTCGAGAACGAACCCTATAAAATATAAAAGATAATAAGGGAATGGCGGTTGCAGCTTTTGCAATTATGGTTCTTCATTTTCTTCTTGGCATTGATGTTGCCCTCCTGTGTTGCACTGCGTCATCAGAAATCAGGCTGGCTCGAACTTGTCTCAGCCATAACTCCCACTATGGATTCTGTATCTTGATGTAACACCGTAACTACAGGATCTCTCGCAACACGGTCATACATGCTGTCAAATGGTGTTGTACCTGTAACGCGACAGGGTTATCATCTCAAACGACAACTTGGAAATGTACCGCGACCACCCATTTAATCCGTTTTGTTGGATATAGGAGCCAAGCCGGTGTTCGAGAGTATTACTAGCTCGCTCATTAAGACATTGTGATTGAGGTTGTCGCGGACGGGAACGAATGTGTTTGATGCATGGAGTTTCCGTTAGCAAGTCATTCAACAACGTCCCAGAAAATTCTCCATCATCGTTAGTTTGCAGTATATACCTACGTGACAAGGGCCAACTGGTAAAAACCATTTGTCGTTGGAAGTCGGCTACTAAAGATGCTTCGTTTCTAGAAAGCGGAAAAATCCAAACATATTTGGAGAAATGATCTTTAACTTGTAAAATCCATCTATAGTCACCGTTTGTACTAGAGCGCACGTCAATAAAATTTGCCCGGATTGGGTTCATTTGGATTGGAATTCCTCCAGGTGCACAAGGAATCGCGATGCGTGAAGCCTAAATTCCAGAGTTTCTTAAGCATTGTTCATCAAAAGATTTTGGAATTGTGTATTACGATTCTTTTATGACGCGCAAATTTGAATCTCGGCCAGGGTGTCCTGGGGATCGGTAACAGAATATCAACTAGTCATGGTCGCTCAACACGAGCAGTGGCCTCTGGCGAAAATCGCTCACTGAATGTGGCCACTACGTGTTTTTGATTCCGCCTAACTACACAGGACATTGCGCCAATGGCGCTCACTGATTCAACATGCAGGATTCCGAACGTTACACGTACCCACTACCGACGGGCTCTAGTTTACGCCCGTACCCGGGCCGATCCAACCCGCACGTGCAGCTATGTGCAATTCAAATATCGAGTACGAACGCGTGTAAGCATGATTGCATCGGCGCTCTACCACTGTTTTGCAGTGCAATTATAGTCAACTTCATGGAACTAAACTAACACTTCCATATTGTAGTTGTATATATATACACATAATAACAGTAGCAACTAGCAATTTATTTTCATGTGTTGCAGTTCACTGACACTTGTGCAACTAACATGTTTTCAAAACCATGGGCTAAAATACACCAGAATGCACACCAGCAATGAGCTTATACTACAGCACCATAAATTGGTATCCATGGCTGCTGGGGTCAAAAGGCTTGGAGGACATGACGTATGGCTTTGGGTATAGCTGTTTCAGATATTTATAAACCCGATTAAACAAATTGGTATCCATGGCTGCTTGGAGTCAAAAGGCTGCTTGGAGGACATGACGTATGGCTTTGGGTATAGCTGTTTCAGATATTTATAAACCCGATTAAGCAAATTGGTATCCATGGCTGCTGGGAGTCAAAAGGCTGCTTGGAGGACATGACGTATGGCTTTGGGTATAGCTGTTTCATATATTTATAAACCAGATTAATCAAATTGGTATCCATGGCTGCTTGGAGTCAAAAGGCTGCTTGGAGGACATGACGTATGGCTTTGGGTATAGCTGTTTCAGATATTTATAAACCCGATTAAACAAATTGGTATCCATGGCTGCTGGGAGTCAAAAGGCTGCTTGGAGGACATGACGTATGGCTTTGGGTATAGCTGTTTCAGATATTTATAAACCCGATTAAACAAATTGGTATCCATGGCTGCTGGGAGTCAAAAGGCTGCTTGGAGGTACATGACGTATGGCTTTGGGTATAGCTGTTTCAGATATTTATAAACCCGATTAAACAAATTGGTATCCATGGCTGCTGGGAGTCAAAAGGCTGCTTGGAGGACATGATATGTATGGCTTTGGGTATAGCTGTTTCAGATATTTATAAACCCGATTAAACAAATTGGTATCCATGGCTGCTGGGAGTCAAAAGGCTGCTTGGAGGACATGACGTATGGCTTTGGGTATAGCTGTTTCAGATATTTATAAACCCGATTAAAACAAATTGGTATCCATGGCTGGCTGGGAGTCAAAAGGCTGCTTGGAGGACATGACGTATGGCTTTGGGTATAGCTGTTTCATTTATTTTTATTGCCGATTTAACATAGTGGTATCGATGGCTGCTGGGAGTCAAAAGGCTGCTTGGAGGACATGACGTATGGCTTTGGGTATAGCTGTTTCAGATATATATAAACACCTATTAAACAAATTGGTATCCATGGCTGCTGGAAGTCAAAAGGCTGCTTGGAGGACATGACGTATGGCTTTGGGTATAGCTGTTTCAGGTATTTATAAACCCGATTAAACAAATTGGTATCCATGGCTGCTGGGAATCAAAAGGCTGCTTGGAGGACATGACGTATGGCTTTGGGTATAGCTGTTTCAGATATTTATAAACCCGATTAAACAAATTGGTATCCATGGCTGCTGGGAGTCAAAAGGCTGCTTGGAGGACATGACGTATGGCTTTGGGTATAGCTGTTTCAGATATTTATAAACCCGATTATAACAATTGGTATCCATGCATGCTGGGAGTCAAAAGGCTGCTTGGAGGACATGACGTATGGCTTTGGGTATAGCTGTTTCAGATATTTATAAACCCGATTAAACAAATTGGTATCCATGGCTGCTGGGAGTCAAAAGGCTGCTTGGAGGACATGACGTATGGCTTTGGGTATAGCTGTTTCAGATATTTATAAAACAGTTAAAAAGATTTTGTATCACTGGCTGCTGGGAGTCAAAAGGCTGCTTGGAGGACATGACGTATGGCTTTGGGTATAGCTGTTTCAGATATTTATAAACCCGATTAAACAAATTGGTATCCATGGCTGCTGGGAGTCAAAAGGCTGCTTGGAGGACATGACGTATGGCTTTGGGTATAGCTGTTTCAGATATTTATAAACCCGATTAAACAAATTGGTATCCATGGCTGCTGGGAGTCAAAAGGCTGCTTGGAGGACATGACGTATGGCTTTGGGTATAGCTGTTTCAGATATTTATAAACCCGATTAAACAAATTGGTATCCATGGCTGCTGGGAGTCAAAAGGCTGCTTGGAGGACATGACGTATGGCTTTGGGTATAGCTGTTTCAGATATTTATAAACCCGATTAAACAAATTGGTATCCATGGCTGCTGGGAGTGAAAAGGCTGCTTGGAGGACATGGCTTTGGGTTTAGCTGTTTCAGATATTTATAAACCCTATTAAACAAATTGGTATCCATGGCTGCTGGGAGTCAAAAGGCTGCTTGGAGGACATGACGTGTGGCTTTGGGTATAGCTGTTTCAGATATTTATAAACCCGATTAAACAAATTGGTATCCATGGCTGCTGGGAGTCAAAAGGCTGCTTGGAGGACATGACGTATGGCTTTGGGTATAGCTGTTTCAGATATTTATAAACCCGATTAAACAAATTGGTATCCATGGCTGCTGGGAGTCAAAAGGCTGCTTGGAGGACATGACGTATGGCTTTGGGTATAGCTGTTTCAGATATTTATAAACACTATTAAAAAAATTGTAATACATGGCTGGTGTGGGTCAAAAGGCTGCTTGGAGGACATGACGTATGGCTTTGGGTATAGCTGTTTCAGATATTTATAAACCCGATTAAACAAATTGGTATCCATGGCTGCTGGGGTCAAAAGGCTTGGAGGACATGGCGTATGGCTTTGGGTATAGCTGTTTCAGATATTTATAAACCCGATTAAACAAATTGGTATCCATGGCTGCTGGGGTCAAAAGGCTTGGAGGACATGGCGTATGGCTTTGGGTATAGCTGTTTCAGATATTTATAAACCCGATTAAACAAATTGGTATCCATGACTGCTGGGGTCAAAAGGCTTGGAGGACATGACGTATGGCTTTGGGTATAGCTGTTTCAGATATTTATAAACCCGATTAAACAAATTGGTATCCATGGCTGCTTGGAGTCAAAAGGCTGCTTGGAGGACATGACGTATGGCTTTGGGTATAGCTGTTTCAGATATTTATAAACCCGATTAAACAAATTGGTATCCATGGCTGCTGGGAGTCAAAAGGCTGCTTGGAGGACATGACGTATGGCTTTGGGTATAGCTGTTTCAGATATTTATAAACCCGATTAAACAAATTGGTATCCATGGCTGCTGGGAGTCAAAAGGCTGCTTGGAGGACATGACGTATGGCTTTGGGTATAGCTGTTTCAGATATTTATAAACCCGATTAAACAAATTGGTATCCATGGCTGCTGGGGAGTCAAAAGGCTGCTTGGAGGACATGACGTATGGCTTTGGGTATAGCTGTTTCAGATATTTATAAACCCGATTAAACAAATTGGTATCCATGGCTGCTGGGAGTCAAAAGGCTGCTTGGAGGACATGACGTATGGCTTTGGGTATAGCTGTTTCAGATATTTATAAACCCATTAAACAAATTGGTATCCATGGCTGCTGGGAGTCAAAAGGCTGCTTGGAGGACATGACGTATGGCTTTGGGTATAGCTGTTTCAGATATTTATAAACCCGATTAAACAAATTGGTATCCATGGCTGCTGGGAGTCAAAAGGCTGCTTGGAGGACATGACGTATGGCTTTGGGTATAGCTGTTTCAGATATTTATAAACCCGATTAAACAAATTGGTATCCATGGCTGCTGGGAGTCAAAAGGCTGCTTGGAGGACATGACGTATGGCTTTGGGTATAGCTGTTTCAGATATTTATAAACCCGATTAAACAAATTGGTATCCATGGCTGCTGGGAGTCAAAAGGCTGCTTGGAGGACATGACGTATGGCTTTGGGTATAGCTGTTTCAGATATTTATAAACCCGATTAAACAAATTGGTATCCATGGCTGCTGGGAGTCAAAAGGCTGCTTGGAGGACATGACGTATGGCTTTGGGTATAGCTGTTTCAGATATTTATAAACCCGATTAAACAAATTGGTATCCATGGCTGCTGGGGTCAAAAGGCTTGGAGGACATGGCGTATGGCTTTGGGTATAGCTGTTTCAGATATTTATAAACCCGATTAAACAAATTGGTATCCATGGCTGCTGGGGTCAAAAGGCTTGGAGGACATGGCGTATGGCTTTGGGTATAGCTGTTTCAGATATTTATAAACCCGATTAAACAAATTGGTATCCATGGCTGCTGGGGTCAAAAGGCTTGGAGGACATGACGTATAGCTTTGGGTATAGCTGTTTCAGATATTTATAAACCCGATTAAACAAATTGGTATCCATGGCTGCTGGGAGTCAAAAGGCTGCTTGGAGGACATGGCGTATGGCTTTGGGTATAGCTGTTTCAGATATTTATAAACCCGATTAAACAAATTGGTATCCATGGCTGCTGGGAGTCAAAAGGCTGCTTGGAGGACATGGCGTATGGCTTTGGGTATAGCTGTTTCAGATATTTATAAACCCGATTAAACAAATTGGTATCCATGGCTGCTGGGAGTCAAAAGGCTGCTTGGAGGACATGACGTATGGCTTTGGGTATAGCTGTTTCAGATATTTATAAACCCGATTAAACAAATTGGTATCCATGGCTGCTGGGAGTCAAAAGGCTGCTTGGAGGACATGACGTATGGCTTTGGGTATAGCTGTTTCAGATATTTATAAACCCGATTAAACATATAGTTGGATTATACCTATGTTGGACCAAAGAGCGCGATAGTAAATCATCGCTCCGCCATTAACCCTTTCGTGGATCGCTTCGTTCACTGCTCAAGGATTGGACAAACTTGTTCCGGCGCCAGGAATTGAATCTGGAAATCTCGATAGTATCATTGAGCCATTGAGGAGCTCTTGCTGAGTGCTTAGTCGAGTGCTGAAAGCGAATGAGTAAGAACTAAGACACGACACGATTGCGCCGATGTTAATTTGATTTAAAATATACCAAGACGAAGAACTGGCTAGAACTGATTATGCCTTAAAATTTTCGCAGTGTCATTGCGGGAACGTTCTTTTAAACAAGAGTACGTTTTAATCTACAAATGGTGCGCGAATCCAATTTTAGCCATGTGTCCTTTAGAGGTCGTTCAGTACATGACAGCCTCAGCAAAGAGGAGGTAACGGTAAGCCCTATGATTTCAGTAGGCTTAATTCTAAATCTTTATTTCCTTAAATAGCGCCCAGAAGCCCCCAGTTATTTTGAGGAAACATCAAAAATATTTGCCTTAACAAAACGGCTATAACAAAACACTAATTATATATTTATACTGGTTTTGTTTCGATTATCTGTGGTAAAAAAATACCTGAGCAAAATGATGCTCAGCCTGTATAAATACGCATTTTCAGTACGAAACAACGACACACATGTTGTAAAAGCACGGAAAACACGATAAAAATGCAGCTACAAACGACCAGCTAACCACAAGGGAGCGATTTTCCTTGCTCTACAGGCTCTTATTTGCAAGTATATAATACATATGATCTTGTACGGTAATAGACATAGTGGTATTTCGGAAGCTATCAACTTCCAGTTCGCAAACATCCTTTTAGGGAACGGTCGTAAAGTGCTGGATCTGCTAGAACTCCAACTGTCGTCAAAGCCGTCGGCCGGCTAAAGATTGTCCTTGACGTCGGCCAACGGCGGGCCGTTACAATTTTCAGGCTACTAACGCCGAGGCCTACATCATGGATGGAACCATTTTGTAACCCGGTCACAGTAGTGACCAGACGCCCTGGTCACGATAGTGACCCGTTGACGACAGTAACCAAGTGATAAGGCTATTTTCCAAAGCCACCAATGCATAATATGTGAACTTGTAAAAACGAACCTGGAAATCAATTCAACATCTGCTCAGCCCGGCTCTTCCTGAACCATGGCTGACTCGGCTCGGATCTCACAGACAGATTTTAGGCTCTAGCTCGGCTCTTCATAACCCACTTACGATTCTGCTTGACTTGGTTTTTCAATATCGAAAGCCATCCTCGCATAGGCTCTTAATCTCCTAATAATAGAAATCTGCGATTCAATAATATGTATATTAGAGAAAACGTTATATACAAATCAACAAACGATTGCAACAAGCTATTTCAACTTTAAGAACTGACCCAGCTTTTGCAGACACACTTAGTTTGACTTTTTTCAGACCGATCCTTGGGTGTGACTGGGCTCCGCGCTTCTGACATCATGGCAGGGTCGGCTCGGCTTGGCTCTAGACCCTAAATTCTCACCACTAGTAAAAAAGGCCATGTACAGATCTCCGGGGCTTTGAATTTTGTTTTCGGGCCACACGGCATGAACGTGTTCAGCAAAGCAGCCAAGCATCTTCCAACCAACCATCCGCCCTTCAGGACGGTTTCTTATTGCGAATCTTTGAAAGCAATCATCGTCGAAGAGCTTGGTTTACGTGCACTTGAGTTGCCAAATGTTTCTGCATACGAGCTGCGCAGATAAAGAACAGAGAAAAAGTTCTGTTATGTTGTGTCAGGTCAGAGGAGAGTAGTTTAGGTTTCTGAATCAGACAGGGTCACACACTATAACATGCCGACTCGGCCACAGATAAGACCCGTAATGACCCGGTTCCATCTCTGGTCTGCACGTTTACTGCTATATCGCAAGTGAATCAAACCGTACTACTGAAATTCTTTATTTTATGAAGAATTATCTATTATAGCCAACTTGCAAGGGTTTTGCACCGTCTAGCGCCATTTTGTCATATTTAAGCATATTTAACCTAATATGCTTGCTAATAGACCTCAATTACGGCCGTCGCCCACAACTAAACACATTTAGTACAGTGTTTTATAGCATTGCCTGTGTAGGCGTATGATTCGGCACTTTAGCTTTTTCATTGTACGCCGTTCAAAACCTTCATATACAAGTCAATTTTTGTAGAAATGCTGAAGAAGCATTTACGAATATTAAATTTGTATTGTAGTAAGAGACATTTTTGGCAGTCAACAGTCCATTTGCTGTCGCCTGAGGCTTCGGCTGGTACTTAGTCCGTCAACCGGCTGTTGCTAGTTGGCTGGTTGACTTCAAAACAGGCCGTTGCCCAGTACTAGCCAACAGTCAATAGAGGTTAGAGTACGAATACCAACAAGCGATACTCGTAGTTCCAGCTACCATCACATTGATTGTGGATGCTCTGGTAACTAATATGCCTCAAACCAACAACTTAGAGTTGAACACAAAGACCCAAAAACAAACCTTGACGAGTATCTTCTGTATATAGTTAAGAAGTAAGCTGAGGAAAAATCAAGCCATCGTACAATGTTAATTGTAGAAGTACGACTAAGTGTTATATACATTCTATGCTCTTACACCGATTTTTATGATAAGTATATATTATTTGTTTAGCATGCCGAGAAATGTCACTCCGCATAATCAAATAATTCCAAATTCCAAGTTTTCCAAATCCAAACAGTTTCGATTTCAGTCTGATTTCTCTGAACAAGCTGTTCGTTGCTGCTGTAACCTATTTTTATGTGTGATCGTGAATTATCCCTAATATTGCTAAGCGTGTATATAACATTATTTTCCCTGCTTAATAACTAATTGGGTTTTACGTAGTTTTACCCAAATAAATTTAGAATGATGCTATATAGGCCTCAGGGATACCAATCTCCGACAATGCGTTGATAAAATGTAAACGCATGAACGGATTAACGCTACTGTCCCTCTGTGCTATCCAGCGAAAGAAATCACAGCGACGGTAACGGGCACCGCAAAGTCGGCTGGAAAGAAGATTCTGTCTTTTTTGGAAGATATCCTAACCAACGAAACCCAGAAGGGTAAAAAATTAAACATTCACCCTTAAGTTTTAGTTCCCAGGTCACTATGATAACAACGTATGATAACGACGAAATGAAGAGGTAATGGTAGACATTCTGAAAACTCTGTTTACTTTCACCAAAACCCCTCTACACTTTAAAATGTTGCCTGTTTACCTTCAGAGAATGTTCTGCTAGTGATGAGGCTAAGCCTGTGCCTAATCGTGGGTTCTTCAAAAAACCCACAAACCACCTGTTGCTATATATTATATATATACATATCGTACAAAATCAATGTATTATTATTCTAGGAATCACCAAATTGTTCTCATGCTCGCATGAAATTGAACAGAAGCAGAGAAGATATAAATTCGTATCTAATATGTAAAAAATATATATTTTAAAATGATTGTACAGATATGTCAACAAATATGTTTTATTCATCGAAATACGTAATAGTTTTGCCTAAAAATATTAACTGATTGAGTGCTTGACTACCCACATAACTGATTTAACTTCCTGCCTCTGTTTTAACCATCTACTGCTTCATTGCATGACTTTGACCAGCCGGACTGTTCATAAACCAAATTTGTACCAGTGGTGTGCGTGTGTGACATTTAGTTATACTTCCACCGAAAATCACATTTATGATATGGCTAGTTTGCCGACATTCCCAAATATATATGGATATATAGATCAAACGGGGGTTGGCGGGGCACCAACCTTAGCAGTTATGGGTTGGCAACAGATTTTTGAAATTATAGCGTCGTTGCCTCACAAAAATGATGATTTTTGTTTAGTGTAGTGCTTACGTTACTTAAGTACATCATCTAAAAAAATTTAGTTACATGTAATACACGTATGAGTCTAAAAATTTCGTTTAAGATTAGAAAACCTAGCGTATACGCGCAGCATGTTCCGTTCAGTTAGAGTTTCTTAGATCCGTCCTGCATACATACCACTGCTTTCAACAATATACGTAGCCACCAAGAATATAACTTAATAGGCTTTTTTCGGTAAAAAACATTTTATTTCTTTGAGGTTCAACGAAGACCATAGTCTTTTGTAGCGAATATTTTGCTAATTTAGTTAGGACCGGGATATTACACACCATCGTTTTGAACGAAACATACGTTGTATAGGCGAGATGTAGACATGGTACCAAAATGTATGTCACACGTTACACCGCAGGACAAAAAGAATTACATATTGTATATACTGAAGCTGAATGACATAATATGTAAATGTATAATCGTTAGCTTGCGTGTTGCAATGTATTGGACTGCAATATCTGATCGTAAAATTCAATCTAATAATATTATTAATCAAATAAAATAGTGCTTCTAACACTAACGGTAAGCTAAAACATGAACGGATGTTGCAAAAGAGAACAGTTGTAGGCTTCTCGTGTTAACCTAAAATTATATCTTCCCATTTCAAATTTCATTTTAACACATTATCCACAGCGTCTAAATAGCTAGATATTTCGCTACGGCCGTTAGGTTATACAGCGTGTTAAGAAAAATTAAACCAAATATATATAAGCTACACAAAGCGTATTTAGTGATCAGAAAATAAACAATCGTTAAAGTATCAGATATTGATATCTCTCTTAAAATTTGTATGATGATAATTTCATACAATATTATTGTGTGATATTATTTCGCTACAATTTGTATAAAAAATTTACACAAATACGCGCACCTGTACGACGCACAAATCCTACATGAATTGTGTACCACTTTGTACATTATGTATAACTATGTCAACATAAATTGTAAGAAATTGACCACGTTAAATGTATTCATTAAATCGTGTCAGATACACTGCCAAAATGCTTTTGATAAAGAGAAAAAAAGATTTTGAATCAAATTTTGACAAAATTTGTGAAATTTTTAGCTTCAGAACAAAATTATAGTATATACAAATTTTGATCAAAATTTATGTACTTTGGACCGATTGGAAACAAAAAAATTTTAGAAGAGGCAATAAACGGGGGAGCCCAAAATTTCACTAGGGGGCATGAACCGATAGGCACCTGTTTTGAACCAGGGGAACCGAAAAATGTCAGCCCACACCACCGACCAATTTGAAGAACGTACATGCGTGGTCATTCAAATATATGCCAGGCGTAACTGGAATTCTGGCTCCGGCGGTAATGGCACTACTCTGCAATGGCGTATAACCCGGAGAGTATCTATAGTATAAATTTCCCTTTCATTCGTGTAAGAAATTTCCTCATGTATCTCAAATCGTGAGCGGTTGAATTGCGTCAAAAATATTGTATATATATAATATAAAGGCACGAAACGTGCACTAAAGAACAATCACAAAACAGGGATGGAGCTAAGGGAGTTGCACCGTAAATTTTAGTGCCAAATCGAGGCAAATTTTATCGGGTCTTTACGGTGATAAGGCACCAGGTAAATTTAAATTTTAGTGCCAAATCGAAGCAAATTTTTATTGGGTCTTTACGGTGATAAGTCTCAAACCTTGTGTAATGGTAGAAAGTGTAAAGTTTCCATACGAATTGCATTGACAAGCTGAGTCGAATGGCATCAAAATCAGCCAAATTCGTTCATGAATTAAGGAACTACGTCTCTTTATGTGATATCCTATGCCTTTAACGTTAACCATCAATTGACCTGATTTTGATACTGTTCTAATCAAATCTGTGTAATGGTAGAAAGTGTAAAGTTTAATATACCATACGAATTGCATTGACAAGCTGAGTCGAATGGCGTCAAAATCAGCAAAATTCGTTCATGAATTAAGGAACTACGTCTCTTTATGTGATATCCAAAGCCTTTAACGTTAACCATCAATTGACCTGATTTTGATACTGTTCTAATCAACTAGTCTATGCGGTTCGAATGCTTTGCAAAATTATACGCATATTGAAAAAAAGATCTTCCGGTAAACAAAAAATGCCAAAAAATTATCGTAATCAGTCCGTAAATTTTAAACCAATTCTGTATCTGCGAACTACCACTAAACGAGGTTTCGAAGACGAAATTTCCTTATTTCTGAATGAATATTCCATTTTCCCTGATCTTCCTTGCGATTCATTTATCACGTTTAAAGATGGCCTAATAAATCATACACAATAAGCATTTCCCTAAATATATATAAACGCAATGCGATTCATTAATCTTGGAACTACCTGCAAAAAATTCATGTTTGTAATTTTTAATTCCCATATAATTAACCAATGTGGTCATGAAGGAAATGTGATCTATGAACTTTAATAATATTAGATCTACGGGTAGCACTTAACCAAACATGATCAAGGCCCTAGGTCCGATGGCGGTGGGGCTCGGCCGTCCAGGGGTGAGTACGCACGGTCGGCGGCGAGAGGTGCTCGGCGCCTGCGCCGCCGCGACAACCACGTATGTGTCCGGCGCCTGTGACGGCTCACGGTGGGCGGGTTCGGCTGTCCTGAACGTCGGAGAGGGGGTGTGAGTGTGCGTGGATTCCGGTGTCCTGGCCAAGGTGTTTTTTGGGTAGATGGATTCGGGTGACCTGGCCCTCGAGGGGTGGGCGGATGTTTTCAGCTGTCCTGGCCCTCAAGGGGAAAGAATTGGTTGAATTCAGGTGTCCTGGCCCTCGGGGGTCCGGACCTTAGGAGAGGGTAATCCACTACGTCCTCATGAGCATGTCTAAACTGAACAATACCTGGCACCCGGCACAAAGAAACTATCATTATGCAGAAAATAAATAGAATATATCGGTTTCAGTTTGTTTTCAGTTTAGCCCACACATATACATAGCTACTATATAAAATCGCAAATTTTGACTGTAAATATGGCTGGTTTTAGTCACGCTCGAATCGACTCATAAATGCAAATCAGAAACTAGTAATATATATATATACTGATTCAATTGTAAAGGAGCGAGAGTAATGAACGGAGTTTACTCATTCGACGCATATTAGAGTGTAGTAGTTGAGCACCCATCTAGCGTTTGCGTCTGATTTCTTACCCAAATTCTTACAAAACCAAGAACAAATTAATTCTTGACCATATTTGGGTCCTCCGTCATTTGTCATTTTATAAATGTTGCCAGAGGCATCCGAAACTTATCTCGCAATGATTGTTGAACGATATGTGATGGAATTTCATAATTGTTTATGAAGATCACAACCCATCGCAAAATCCTCTCATCAACAGCCGCAACTTTGCAGTTATTCATTTTTCGTCACAGCAGCTGTTTTCAAGATATAATCCAATATTTAGAAAAACACCACAGAATGTTTAATTTTCACAATTTTAACAAATTTTCTTGCATATTGGGGAAGAACATGGGTTTATTTTAATACAACTATTTAATCTGTTAAACATGTTCGGTTCAATGTTTCGAACACATACTGAGACTATTTTTAGCTTTTGTGGAATGCTGCAAGAACTTGAAAGCGCTAGAATTTCAAGCCAAAAATAGTCAAATTTTTCAATTCATTTAACCCAGAAGACTTTAAAGGGTCGATAAGCTTTCGTGCTAGCTGAAAACGATAAAAGCAATTATTATTGTACTGTCGGGGTCTTCAGCAAGTAGGGTAAGCGATAAGACTTAAAATGGCACCTGAACTATTTTTTGATAATTTATAAATACGCTTTTCGTTTTTGGTCATTGGATAAACTAACATTATTACGTGTCGAACATGTCATTAGAGTAGGTTTAGGGGGATTTAACCCCCCTCCCCACAATTTTGACAACAGGACTGGTCTGTTATAGCAAACCCTCCCCGCTTTTAAAAACCTTTAGGTTCGATCCGGCACTTATAGACTGCTTGGTATTTAACGTAATGCGGAATGTCACAAAGCACACGCACTTTTTCCTACAAATAAACTAGCTTAATAGTTTAATAAACCCACGTAATATAAATACGTATGTATATCGAATCGACATATATATATATACCTATATATATATGTGTGTTAAAAGAGTTGACCGAGATTTATAAGGTTCATATCTCGAGCGCCGATGCTATTCATTCTCTGCCATCCCTCACAGTGGGGTACAGATAGTCACACGCGGGGGCACCGCCCGCCCCCCCTTAGCTCCAGTGTATATAAAGTTCCGATAAGCTGAAGACCAAAAACACCCTAATTTTTTCCCAAAACCTATCAACCCCCTAAGATTTTAAACAAAATCTGCGCCACTGACCGCTGTTGTGGTGCCGTTAATAAATTATGGTTGTAGTAAATCTTTAAAGGTGGCTCAGGAAGCTCAATTGGGAACACCCGCACTCGCTTCATTTCCACTCGCTACGAGAGTAATAATTACTATTGTAATCACTGATTTGAGCACCAAAAGCAAAAATATATACCATGCAGAATCGCAGTTTCTAAATCATTACTTATATGTGAAGAATTTTAACAATATTTTAGCATCTGGATACAACTATTATTGAATATATATACCTATAATTATATATTTCAAAGCGGGTTTAATTGAAATTTCAATTTCGGACATTCGCAGTTATGGATAAACCATCAGAGAAAAAAATCGACAGCCAAACAATCCTCATGGCTATGAACGTTGCAATCCTAGTCATTCTCCTGCTGATGATGTATATTTTGGTCAGTGGGATCCATCCGGATCTCTAGTGCCAGCCGGCGCAGTCCCGCCAAGCTGCTGATCGTTACGTTTGGCTATTGATCACATATGATCGTTAAAACAATGCAGCAGCACTGGTTGTAAGTTGAATGTGTTTACTAATTGCAATTATGCATGAGTCCACTTTAGATGCGTACACCATGATGATTTTTTGTCAAAAATACACACAAAATCGCGTAAAAATTCGAAAAACTCGTGTTTTAAAGATTAAACTAGTATTATTTTTGATACAACAAAGCAAGCGCCAAATTATAGCTCGAACGCTGTTTTATATGACTTATTTTATTTATATATTTTGATATATGCCATGCCAGAATTTCGTAAAGCAATAGCCAACGTCTACGCTGTCTTATACTTGTCGAAAAGCTCGTGTTTTAAAGATTAAACTAGTATTATTTTTGATACAACACAGCAAGCGCCAAATTATAGCTCGAACGCTGTTTGATATGACTCATTTTATTTATATATTTTGATATATGCCATGCCAGAATTTCGTAAAGCAATAGCCAACGTCTACGCTGCCCTATACTTGTCGAAAAGCTCGTGTTTTAAAGATTAAACTAGTATTATTTTTGATACAACAAAGCAAGCGCCCAATTATAGCTCGAACGCTGTTTGATATGACTTATTTTATTTATATATTTTGATATATGCCATGCCAGAATTTCGTAAAGCAATAGCCAACGTCTACGCTGTCTTATACTTGTCGAAAAGCTCGTGTTTTAAAGATTAAACTAGTATTATTTTTGATACAACACAGCAAGCGCTAAATTATAGCTCGAACGCTGTTTGATATGACTCATTTTATTTATATATTTTGATATATGCCATGCCAGAATTTCGTAAAGCAATAGCCAACGTCTACGCTGCCCTATACTTGTCGAAAAGCTCGTGTTTTAAAGATTAAACTAGTATTTTTGATACAACAAAGCAAGCGCCCAATTATAGCTCGAACGCTGTTTGATGACTTATTTTATTTATATATTTTGATATATGCCATGCCAGAATTTCGTAAAGCAATAGCCAACGTCTACGCTGCCTTATACTTGTCGAAAAGCTCGTGTTTTAAAGATTAAACTAGTATTATTTTTGATACAACAAAGCAAGCGCCCAATTATAGCTCGAACGCTGTTTGATATGACTTATTTTATTTATATATTTTGATATATGCCATGCCAGAATTTCGTAAAGCAATAGCCAACGTCTACGCTGCCTTATACTTGTCGAAAAGCTCGTGTTTTAAAGATTAAACTAGTATTATTTTTAATACAACAAAGAACAAAGCAAGCGCCCAATTATAGCTCGAACGCTGTTTGATATGACTTATTTTATTTATATATTTTGATATATGCCATGCCAGAATTTCGTAAAGCAATAGCCAACGTCTACGCTGCCTTATACTTGTCGAAAAGCTCGTGTTTTAAAGATTAAACTAGTATTATTTTTGATACAACAAAGCAAGCGCCCAATTATAGCTCGAACGCTGTTTGATATGACTTATTTTATTTATATATTTTGATATATGCCATGCCAGAATTTCGTAAAGCAATTATAGCCAACGTCTACGCTGCCTTATGCTTGTTTCAGGCTTCAACTGGTCACATCGGCATAGGCTTAGCTTAAACAAATGTTTTGCACAATACAATGTGTTAAATATAGATTTATTTAGCTCTAGTGCACTTGGGGTTGGGCGGGAATTCCGAAAAGGGTCCCACAATCGTTTCAGTGATGCCCCCATAGTCTCTGGACCCCCAATCATTTCAAACCCCTAAAACCGCTTGCTTTGCGATCACGGTCGCCCGTTTTCAAACAAGAAAAATTTGTATACATACAGATTCTGGGCTCTGGTTCCAAAAATATATAGTAGCCAATAGTCCAGGGTTCCAAAGCGTCCGGCGCAGTTTTTTTGGAACACGCACAAATTAGCAACAATTGTATAACAAAACACAGCGCAAACACCTATACATCGTCTTTGCTACAAAATGATTACAACGTAGAACACTTAGCAATACAGAAATAATGGAGGCGGAGGAGAAGCCCAACCCACAATCTTTAAGCAAGAGAATTTTTCACTTTTGAGTGTCCCCCCCAAATATTGACCAGCGCGTCCCTAAATAAACGACTTAATATACGGCCTGTCTTAAAATTAACGCCACGCTGTCTAGATATACAATCTCACGGCCCTAAAATTGCCGACAAAATGTGTGATTTGAACAATACGCGGGTCTTTGAGCTGGATAACACCTTCTCACTTAGCCAAGCTAACCACCGCTCACCAATATTTCAAACATATATATGGGCTGTCCATTAGCATATATATAATTATACGGCGGAACTGTTGAAATACTCCGGTCGCCACCTCTTTAGCACTACCACCCCATGCCAATTAATCATAGGTGCCCATGAAGGGGTAGGGTGTCAGCCAACTTAAGGATCGCCGCCGCCTCTTTAGCACTAGCACCCCATGCTGATTAATCATAGGAGCCCATGAAGGGGTAGGGTGTCAACCATCTTAAGGATCGCCGCCGCCTCCTTAGCACTAGCACCCCATGCTAATTAATCATAGGTGCCCATGAAGGGGTAGGGAGTCAGCCAACGTAAGGATCGCTGCCGCCTCCTTAGCACTAGCACCCCATGCCAATTAATCATAGGTGCCCATGAAGGGGTAGGGTGTCAGCCAACTTATGGATCGCCGCCGCCTCCTTAGCACTAGCACCCCATGCTGATTAATCATAGGTGCCCATGAAGGGGTAGGGTGTCAGCCAACTTATGGATTGCCGCCGCCTCCTTAGCACTAGCACCCCATGCTAATTAATCATAGGTGCCCATGAAGGGGTAGGGTGTCAGCCATCTTAAGGACCGAACCTCTCTAAGTCATGAATGCAGGCGCGTACTTATTCATATATAACCCAATTCCTCCAGCCTTTCAAATTCCTCCGGCCCATCAGCTTGCTTTTTTGGCTGCGGGCCTGTTTCAAGCCTTCGAACAGCATCATAAATAATATTAATTTCATTCTCTTATTCACTACAACTAAAATCCAAACTGTGGGAAAATCCTTAGCAAAACATTACGTATATCGATAATATCGTATTTCGGAATTAAAAAACCTTAATAGACAAGCCGTTCTTCCGCATTTTTGAAATACTACAACGAAAAGCTGCTACTAAACAAAAAACAGGAAACTTGGCTGAAAACACACAAAGACAAAGGAAGCCATGGTAGTTGTGCCAAAAACTCCCAATCCGTGTCAACACCAATATCAACTGATTACCACACAATGTCGATACATCGGAATATATTAAACATAAACACGGCAAGTCGAACTGTGATATATAATTTTATAAAATTTGTGAAAAAATGCTTTAATGCTTGAAAATATATGACAGCTTACACTCGAAATGCTTTCAACGAAATTTAAAATAATGTGTTTATTTGATTTTTTCACAACTAGATATTCTTTTAGAATTATTCAAAGAATAATCCTTCAAATTTCAAAGAATATTCCTTGAAATTTTCAGGAATTGTTTTAAAAAAAATTTCTTATTAAGAATTATATTTGAATTTTAAAATATTCTGACGGTGCAAAAATCAAAGTAACTTCTTTTAAATTTTATGGAAACCCGTGTTGAGCGCAGGGAGTACGACATGCGCCGCTGCTAGGCAGTAATGAAATCGCTAAAATTTCAATATCAAGCGCTCTATAACAATCTTCTGTTTCGAATAAATTGTTGTTAATAGTACAAATCAAAGCTTTAGCCGACACAATCTTTTCCGTGTTTCAGATAGTATCCAGCATACGACGGGCTGAACCCGTCGCGTAGCTTGGCGCAAACAAGGATAAACTGGCTAATGTTTGAGCAACTACAGCCAAAGCGCCTAAGAAAAAATCTATGTTTGCCCGAAGCAAATACATTTCGGGCTCTTAAGATTCGAAAACCTCAAATCCAACAATATGGAAATATAGAGAAAACGTGTAAAATTCAACTACTATGTATATAGCTTCAAATGATAATAGCAAGATTCCATAATAAAATTTGTAGAAAATTATAACACTCGGTGTACGTTAGGTAATTCGATGATATGGTCATGCTTCAACCGACCTCCGCTCCCTCAAGGATTGTGATGGAGATGCCGTCAGGTTCCCTTGGCGTAGGCGGGTCGCCAATGACCAACTAGGGTCGCAATAGCAATCCCCGGTGGTGCCTATTCCTGCTCTAGTATCGTTCGTTGTAGATGGCTTGTAGGTTGGAACCCCTCAAGAAACCCAATGCCATACTCTTCAACAAAATTTTATTATAACACTCTCGATAATAAACGTATGCCGATATGCCACTCGGCCACACAGACATGCTGTTCCGTTATGAAATGTTAGCTTTAAATAACGTATTGACGTAACCAAAGGTAATAAGACCGCTAAGCAATTTGATAAATCGATGTCGTGCAGGGATTTAACTCCGATTCAGTTAACAAAGCATCAGAATGTTACATTTTGATATATAACTTTATGCATACGTAAATTAATATATGAATTAACTTAGTTTAGGTACAATTAGCGCCTTCGAACGCTCAATATTCACAAAATGATCGTCATTATCAACTTCAGCAAAAGACCGAAAAAACATAAATAAATCTTAACAAAAAATATGTACTTATTTAATTATAATTTTTTAATTATATATCTATCTATCTATAAGTTTATAATAAATGTGTATTTCGTGGTACATGATCGATGTAAGCCCTCAGTGTAATCAAAAACCAAATAAATTTCATTGCCTGCCTCGATATTAAACAGGGCATAGGTCACAACAATATTATACAAAAACAATCCGCAATTTGAAGCGGAATTATCAACTTTTGCGTCATCGCAACCAACGCTTTCAAATTATCTAAAAAATCTGTTATGCCCATTACACATATACAATACATTTTCATAGGGTTAGGGGTTACCCCTGAGGTCCGCACTCCCACCTCCCGCCTTACCGAGCGCCCGTCTTCCCCACCCCTGATAGGTCATCCAATCCCCCTGGGGCGCCGAACACTTGGTACTTTTCGCGACGGTTTGTACCCCCATTCCCTCCCTACTGCTAACAGCCCGGAACCTCCTGGGATGGCGACGGCCTCCTGGCAGGCCGAAGGCGTCCCGTTCCTGGAAACCTCAGACCCTGAACACGTATGGCGTATACTATTGGCAGACTAAAGACCATCTGGAGAAGAGCGCGCCATAGCCCATCCCATCCCACGTTAATAATATATCGTACACCGTACAATATAGTGTATGTATGTTTGTATGCATATCATTGCAGGATCCGGTGGTGTGGGAGAGTGTAGGGGAACCAAAGCAGCTGTAACGTGGAACAATTTATTGCAAAATGAAAAAAAATTGTGTCGACAACACCAAGGTTGCCTTTTCAACGTACATCATTACATATCAGGGTGTCCCATAAGTAACGCGCCAGCATTAAAGAGACCAAGCACGCCAAATAATGAACATATCTAAAAGTCTTTACGTATGTGCGTACTCTCATATATATCTTACGTTTCTGATGAATAAAACCTACCCTAACTGCGAACCTGGGCGCCTCCAAAATCAATGCATTCTAGCAGTCGAAAACGTACACTTTGGCAGACTTTTCGAACCATGCCAGGCTCCTCAAGTGAGAGATTTACCGATAGGACATCTTTCGGGCACATAGTGTTTGTGGTTTGCTTTTATATGCCTTCCACGTCAATACACCCACAGAAAAAAGTCAGGAGGGTTTAGATCAGATTGTGTTTTGACTTCGTCACCTAAGTCCAGATCATCGTCGAGATGCTATAACCATTTTTCACAAAATTCAACTGTGCGACCATAACCTTCCTATCATAGGGGCGTTACTAGCAGCGTGGGGACAACCACTAATTGTGGGGTCAACTCAACATGGCGATCTGACGATAACATGTTGAGAAAAATTTTGTTGTAGTTGTAAACTGCGGACCAATACGTACGTATCAACCTGGTGGAGCACAGTATATACCTGCGCATTTACCCATATCTTTGTATAAAATATTCGACTCAATAACATCAAAAAAAATACATATATATCTGTAATGCGGCTACGGCTGGCTGAGGACTGTAGACAGCTCAGCTTAAGCTTTTTTATTATAACTCTGTTTTGTGTTCCTTTAGCCTTCCTCCCTCCGAACATACATCCGATCCTGAAATTTGACAATTTTAAAGATCCAGTTTTGGTATCACTAGAATCTGCTCACAAAATATCCACCACAGCCATATTTATAGCAAAACAAAATTCCAATTTTTGAGCTACCAAAAGATACCCTTGGGGCCGAAAATTTTGGATAGGTTTACAAATTTATATATACCATTCCAATATCATAGACGACCAATACGTACGAATATATATATAAAATAACAGTATTTATGTCCACACGCTATCATTAAAGAATATGTTTCTCACGCATAATCGGTTGATTGTTCTGTTTAACTTCACACTCGCGGTGTTATAAAGCCAGGAGCGCAGCACGCGGAGAACGCCCCCCCCCCCTCTTTTCGAGAAAATCAGGCCTCCGCAAATCGGCGTCCCCAAATTTTCGGATAGGACCCACCATCTTCCCCCCACATTTTTTGAGAGCCGCACTGCGCCTCTCCATAAAGCTATATATGAAGTTACCCTATCTCAATAACATCGGTGTTCGTATAATATGCCCAGGAGCGTTGCAAGATTGTGCCTGTTTCCCTCACTGTTTTACGGATGAACAAAAAAATTTAAATGTTGGATATAGAGTAAATTTTGTTTATACCCCCGCCCACTTTTGAAGACCTTGTTACGCCCGTGTATATGCATATAACTCGCACGCCAATACTCCGTATTTTCTTGCCAATTATATATATACGTTTAATTTTAACGCTGCATACTATAAAAGTATGATTTTTGCTATTATCACATTATTATATAATCATTGTCTTAAATAAAATTGTATCCGGACAATATTTTGTTGTTTAATTGCCGAACAATTACCAACAAGTAAGCTTTACAATGAGCGAGTCATGTTATATACAGATCGCTGAGTTTACCCATGACCCGACGGATAATTGCAAGTGTTGCAAGCAAGTCGTGTTGCAAGTCATGTATTGCAAGTGTTGCAAGCGAGTCATGGTATATACAGATCGCTGGGTTTACCCATGACCCGACGGATAATTGCAAGTGTTGCAAGCAAGTCGTGTTGCAAGTCATGTATTGCAAGTGTTGCAAGCGAGTCATGTTATATACAGATCGCTGGGTTTACCCATGACCCGACGTATAATTGCAAAGTGTTTCGACTATCTTGCGTCTTTTTTAAAAATTTGGCGGTTATATTGAACAAGAACTTCTGGAACTTTGAAACTCGATAGATACTATGTGTACGTACACATTGCCGGATGCCAGGCGTTGGGCCAATAGAAAGAAGAGGGGGGGTTGGAAAACGACGAAAAATTTTGTGGCCCACAAAATCAATAGCGCCTGATATATACTCGCAAACACTAAAATTGGCAATGTTAACAGTCAATAGAAAGAAGAGGGGGTTGGAAAGCGACAAAATCAATAGCGCCTGATATATACTCGCAAACACTAAAATTGGCAATGTTAACAGTCAATAGAAAGAAGAGGGGGTTGGAAAACGACAAAATCAATAGCGCCTGATATATACTCGCAAACACTAATATTGGCAATGTTAACAGTCAATAGAAAGAAGAGGGGGTTGGAAAACGACAAAATTAATAGCGCCTGATATATACTCGCAAACACTAAAATTGGCAATGTTAACAGTCAATAGAAAGAAGAGGGGGTTGGAAAACGACAAAATCAAAAGCGCCTGATATATACTCGCAAACACTAAAATTGGCAATGTTAACAGTCAATACCGCTTAGCTTGACTTCCTGCTAAAAAATCGAAAAAAAATTTTGTTATAAACATAACAGAAATGGTTATTTTCAGAACAGTCTCGTGGTGCTGAGTCGAATGGTACCTAAATTGCCACTGTGTCTCCAAAATTGACAATTTTCTGGATGGAGGGGTTCTAGCAAAGCATTCATTCCAGTTATATAAGGGAAAACCCTTGCCGCAAACGCAATTCCGGCTAAATAAATTCTACAATGTTCCACATTTTTACTACAGCTGTAGCGTAAAAGCACTTCTTAGCGCAAGTAAAAGCTTGCGTTTCAATAGGAATACATCCAAGTATATTGGGGAATGAAACAAAAGCTACGTGACGAAATAAATTGAAGAAAAACTTGGTGTTTCGTGACTTTACCACTGCTTAACTAAAATTCTGTTAAAACATAGAATGATTTTAAAGCATTTAACTGGGTTGAAACCTATTGATACCTTACGTTATTGTAAGATATTCAAAATGCTGTCATACGCACCGTTACATATTATGAAGTGCGCAGCAGTATATATATACTTAGTTTTACATATATCGTAGGCGGCAATGGATATGGGTCAGCTAGGAGTGACCCACGACGCACTGCGAGCCGTGGGACTCTTGGCTAACGATAATTTACAAACCCACCCATGACCCAAGGGAAAACAATGACCCATAAGCGACCCACCTGAAACACCAATGCAAGTGCTCGCACAAAGTTGGTGAGCCGACTTAAAGAATGCCAATGTTCCAGTTTTGCGTATATCATTGTCTTACTGAAACGGAGTTTTCACTGACAATACTATGGGTAATGTCGTAAAAATATATTTTTACCTGTTTCTGTCACGCATAACTTATCTTCAGGTGGATGGATTTCAATATTTTTTTATTTCACAGCAAAAATGATGAGGGTGTGCCCTTTGGTTGAACGCGAATAGCTCCGACCATCACAATTGGTGTGAAAATGGCAAAAACATGTTTTAAGGGTTCTTTCCCAAATCTGGCGATACGGATGCCAGTCCTTCGCAGCCCATATCTCGCGACTCAGGCTTACCATCGAAAATTTTTGACAGCCACACAGAATCAGCTCATCGAGATCTACAAGTCGGTTGACCATTTTTGTGCGACCACTCTCCAGGCCGCTGTGGGCCTGAATATGGTTCGTCGACAATTTGCCAGAAACATTGAGTTTTCAAAATTCGGCATGTTATTGCGTGTTTAAGATTACAACGAGCTTCAATTAGGTTGTTAAGCACGTTGAATACGGCTGTTTTGCTATCTATAGTCCGCCTTAACTATATTATACCTTTCCATGGGGTTTAAAGAGTTTTACACTCGACGAACCCAATTTCTAAAATGTGAGTTTTCTTCTGTTTGGTTATGTATTGCGGACAGAGCATCAAAAATAAAGTCTAGATTTATAGGTACGCTGTATGCGATGGTTTGGTTATCTAGAGCCCAGCATGAATATTTCAATCCCTTTAGATGTTTTCGATGAGTTTAGGGTCAATGAACCCGATTGCAGAAATAGTCTATTTTCAGTATTGCCCACAGGGTATGAAGAATGTTCATGTATAATAAGTTTTTCGGTACGTTGGATACACTGGTTTGGGTATCTAGAGACTAGCAACAATACTTCTTGCGTTTTCAATTGTTTTCGACGGGTGTAGGGTCGGCGAGGTTTTAAGGTTTCAATGGCTTCATGGCAACATAGTTATGGTGTAGTATATATACATCAAAAACAAAGCCTGTTACAAAATCACCACTCGATAAAACCACGCTCGTTCCGTTTCACCCTAGCATCCGATAGACAATTTAATAAATTGTCGAAAAACACTCTGCCGTGAAGAAAACATTGCCGCTTTGCAAATTGTTATCATTTTAATCAATGTATCAATTGAAATCCCATAAAACAATAAAAAAAACTTTGTGACTTTCATTTTAAACGGTTGAGTAAACCACAATTTTAAAAACTTTGTGATTTTCATTTTAAACGGTTGAGTAAACCACAATTTTAAAAACTTTGTGATTTTCATTTTAAACGGTTGAGTAAACCACAATTTTAAAAACTTTGTGATTTTCATTTTAAACGGTTGAGTAAACCACAATTTTAAAAACTTTGTGATTTTCATTTTAAACGGTTGAGTAAACCACAATTTTAAAAATTTTGTGATTTTCATTTTAAACGGTTGAGTAAACCACAATGTTAAAAACTTTGTGATTTTCATTTTAAACGGTTGAGTAAACCACAATTTTAAAAACTTTGTGATTTTCATTTTAAACGGTTGAGTAAACCACAATTTTATAGACATGGTGTAATATTGAGTATCAATAATTAGCCTTGCACAAATACCTACATATATAGCCAAATTCAGCCATGTGAATGTGTACGACACAAAAAATATTCGAATAACTCTGTGACAACAACTGACCATTGAAATCGACGTTAAGTACAGTAAATTAAAAAAAAACGGCACCATAAAATAGAGCTGCACACTTACCACGATTTGAATATTATGTACTAGATGGTCCTGAAGAAACGTAAAGTTTTCAACGTTTACGAAAGACTTTGCGAAGCGTCCTATATTTAACAATGTTTAGTTTAGCTATTACACAAGGTTTTTAAGATGCTAATGTGCCGATAATGCAATTTCTTCGATGGCGACCCTCTTGAGTTAAACCATTTCAAAAGGACTATTACTATATTCCAAAATTCCCATAGAGAAATAATTATTACTGACTTTTCGAATTGGAAGTGCTGTCGGTCTGGAATTTGTGGCATTTGCGATTCCATATTGTACAAAGCGAGTGCTCCTGGTTTCGATTACACTTCGCAAAGTTTCGATTGTCGATAAGAAACATTTAATCACTGTAAACATCAACATTTCAAGTAACAACTAATGGCGGAACAAAACATCCTCCAGTAGGGCAAAAGTTTCAAACTGCAATTTCTAATAATTGGTTTATATATATAAGTCTACCTTTAGTAGGTTCTTCTCACAAATTATTTTGCCTAGAAATGAACTATTCACATAAATAGCTCGCTTTTGCAAATTACGAGTGGAGACCTGGCATGTTTCGGTGACCCTTGACAAAAACTGCTGCATCCCAGTGAAACTCCCAGTCGAAATTTTGCGTTCAATACACCCTGGCATATTTTTTTTACTTCTTTCGGTTAAAATACCGTCGCTTTACACAAAAACTGCAAACATTTTTCTAAAACCTCATTCTGAATCAAAAATTATTTAAAATTATGCATCGATTGTCTTAAAAATTTGTTATTAACCGCAATAGTGTTGTGTTTGCACCAGTCAAGAAACTATTCATTTACTATTTTAGCGCTTTTCAGTGAATGTATTTATTTTATTTTGAAGCCCCTAACTGATCTGTGGGTGTCCCCATTTTATGGTTCCTAACGAAATCCGGCGCCTTTTGGTTCAGAACCAAGGGGCCCCGGTTCATGCACCTTTCAAAATTTTTAACAATCGGAGAAGCCAGAATAGTGAAACAATATGCTAAATATTGCATCAGCAAGTATATATAGTTCTTCAAAGGTCTAACGGAGTACAGCGTACAGAAATTTTGGCAAATGATAACTGTATAACGGCGTGCTAAATATGTTTTGTATTATATTTCGGTCAGGACAGTGATAGTTATAAAATCAAGTGAAGAGTGAAACGGATTTATTGATTCGGGTGCTGTAGCTCAATTCCTTAAAGAACCTCGCAAACCAACGAAAAAGGCACGCGGAAACACAACCTACAGGATAAACTCGGTTAGCAATTCGATTCTGATTGTAAGCTGTGACAACTGCGTCAATTTGTACAAGCACCAAATGTTTAATTTATAGAGAAATAAATGGCCCAAAATCAGTAACAAAATTTGCACAGAATTAAAGATTTCAGTCCCAGAGCACTTGTGATTTTATATCATCACAAGATCTTCAATGCTGACAGAATTTCGTAGTTCGGGCATATTCTCGGTATATAATATCTTAGAATTTTCAACCCAAAATGCCGCAAAAATTAACTTATATATATACAAATAGTATGTAACTATTACTTATTTTGAAGGGTAGTTATTCGGAAACTAGCCACCCACTTGATCAATCGTAATAAAAAATATCTACATAGTTTAACCCAGTGCGCTACAAATTAGCACCGGATTAATTCGCCATGGAATTATTCGGCTACGATATGGACAGACAAACGGTGCTCATGGCAATGAACGCTGCAATTCTGGTCATCGTTCTAATGATGCTCTATATGATTTTAAATCAAATGCCGATTCCGGCTCCACATTAGACTTTGACTGACTATACTCGAAAGCGACAAATAGATGGCTAAAGTATCAGGGTAAGTTAAAATCAATAATACATAGTAAATGTGACACGGAACTACACTGCACGCCCGAGATGAGTGCTGTTTGTTCGACGTCGAGACAAATCGATAGCTAAAATAGCAGGGTTAAGTTAAAGTCAATATTTGTAAATATGCACATAACTACATTGCTCGCCATAAATGAGTGCTGTTTGTTCGAGTTCGAGACAAATCGATAGCTAAAATAGCAGGGTTAAGTAAAAATCAATATTTGTAAATGTGCACATAACTACATTGTTCAATTTTTGAGACAAATCGAAGGATAAAATAACAGGGTTAAGTTAAAATCAATATTTGTAAATGTGCACATAACTACATTGCTCGCCAGAAATGAATGTTTGGTTAAGTTAAAATCAATATTTGTAAATGTGCACATAACTACAGTACCCGCCAAAAATGACTGTCGCTTGCTCGCCACTCGCTCGACACTCGCTCGAAATAAATTTGTTCTAAAAATAGAATTTTCTATTAATTTAAATAGTTGCGAAATCTCATTTGTAAATGTGCACATAACATTGCGCGCCAGAAATGAGTGCTGTTTGTTCGATGTTCGAGACAAATCGAACGCTAAAATAGCAGGGTTAAGTTAAAATCAACATTTGTAAATGTACACATAACTACATTGCTCGCCAGAAATGAGTGTTGTTTGTTCGATGTTTGACATAAATCGAAGAATAAAATAACAGGGTTAAGTTAAAATCAATATTTGTAAATGTGCACATAACTACATTGCTCGCCAGAAATGAATGTTTGGTTAAGTTAAAATCAATATTTGTAAATGTGCACATAACTACAGTACCCGCCAAAAATGACTGTCGCTTGCTCGCGACTTGCTCGACACTCGCTCGCGACTCGCTCGAAATAAATTTGTTCTAAAAACAGAATTTTCTATTAATTTAAATAGTTTTGAAATCTCGAGCGAGCCGCTCGCTCGCGACTCGCTCGAAATCCGACGGTTATTGGACGCTTGTCGCTTGCTGAAATGAGTGTTGTTTGTTCGATGTTCGAGACAAATCGAAGGCTAAAATAGCAGGGTTTTGTTAAAATCTACATTTGTAAATGTGCACATAACATTGCTCGCCAGAAATGAGTGCTGTTTGTTCGATGTTCGAGACAAATCGAAGGCTAAAATAGCAAGGTTAAGTTAAAATCAATATTTGTGAATGTGCACATAACTACATTGCTCGCCAGAAATGACTGTTGGTTGTTCGATGTTTGAGACAAATCGAAGGATAAAATAGCAGGGTTAAGTTAAAATCAATATTTGTAAATGTGCACATAACTACATTGCTCGCCATAAATTAGTGTTTGTTCTATGTTCGAGACAAATCGATAGCTAAAATAGCAGGCTTAAGTTAAAATCAATATTTGTAAATCTGTACATAACTGCACTGCTCGCCAGAAATGAGCGTTGTTTGTTCGATGTTCGAGAAAAATCGATGGCTAAAATAGCAGAATTATGTAAAAAAAATCAATATTTGTAAATCTGCACATAACTACACTGATCAATAGAAATGAGTGATGTTTGTTCGATGTTCTATATAAATCGATGGCTAAAATAGCAGGGTTAAGTTAAAATCAATATTCGTAAATGTGTATATAACTACATTGCTCGCCAGAAATGAGTGCTGTTTGTTCGATGTTCGAGACAAATCGATGGCTATAATAGCGATTTCCTTGATTTTTGCATCACCAGATATTATTTCAAAACTCAAAAAACTATCCTTTCAAATTTTAAAGAATTATTTTCTATAAAATAAGATTTATTTAATTTCAGTAAAATTTCAAAGAATAATTCTTCGAATTTTAAAAAGAATAGGCCGTGGTGCAAAAATCTTAGAAAACTTCTTATCAATTTCGTGGAAAGTATTTTGAGTACCGATTTACAGTACAGTAATTCCACCGATACGCAGGTTTTAAGTTTGTTTATATAAAACATGTATAATTAATTATCTTCACGACAATTAGAGCAATTCTGCTGAATGAGGACAAATTGAGTCCATTACCTTGTTTACTATTAAGATTTAGGAAGTAATTATTCAATGATCAACACGGAAACCGAAAGACACTGCTTATAATATTGGAATCACACGACGAAAATTAATCAAGTCAAATACAGGGTTATTTCAGCCAGACATTCTTGCTGCTTAGTCTGTCGCAAGCCTATCAGCGCATATACATAGCTATACTAACATAAGGCACATACCTATGCATTGTTTGTTTCAATCAAACGCTGTTATAATTTGTGAATAAACTGTAGAGGTGAGATTGGGCCGTAATTTTTTGGCCCGGCCCGGCCCATTGCAAATCGACGGCGCCGATCACGGCCCATAGCTGCAAAATTTCGGCCCAGCCCGGCCCGGTTGTAACCGGACGAGCTCAATATAAAGAATAAAGGCGATATCAAGATTAATAACGCATATACAAAATGAGACCGACACGAAATTCTTAAAGCGAACCCAAAATTATATAATCGTGTCTTAATCATTCGATCTTTGACTGGGGTGTGAACGAACCGAATTGTTTCGGCCCGAGCCGGACCGTTGGAAATAGAGTTCGGCCCTGCCGCGTTCTGCAAAATTTCTACGCGGCCCGACCCGTTCCTACTCAGATGTCGGCCCGCCCATCCCGGCCTCCCAGTCGGGCTGGGCTGGGACTGGTCGCGGACCGAAATTGTCACCTCTGATACATTGTTTGTTCAAATTATACATGCACCGCATAAGCCAATATACGTATGTACATAAGCCGAGCGAAGCGAAGCGTTTTTGTTTTCGTCAGAGTAGGTTAAAATCGGTACTGTGTGTCCGTCCGTCTGTCGAACTCTTCATCTTAAACCACCGGACCAATTAAAAAAATTTTGTTTGAAAGGCCTATCATTCAGGTGCAGGAGATATACTGTTTGCCAAAATTTGTTTTAGTTAATTAGTAATTAACTAATTAGTCGCGCGTTAGCCTATTTTCAGCATTTGCAAACACAAATTGCTTATTTCTCATTGAATAATTAGTGTAAAGCTATTATTTTGTGGGTAGGTATAGTACATCTCGCCGTTTACATCGATGATTTTAAAAATAGTTATCAAATTTTTTGAAAATTTTCCAAAGTGCTCAGAAACGTAGAAAAAAAATTGCACACGGTGTTTTCAACCTCGATGACCACGATATGACATTTCTGATGCTCTAAACTTGGTTGTATAAACTAATTATTTAATTAGCTAACCAAATCAGTTAATTCTATGCAAATTTTAAAATCACCCCAATTTGCTCGGCTCACTTTTTTGTAATATATTACGTTTACTAGTAATATATATAGCACGCGCCAGAACTGTCATATTTCGAGTAAGCGAGTCTCGCACGACCCGCGATACTACGGCTTGCTCGAAATTTCAAAAGTATTAAAATTAGTAACACATTTGTGACCGAACAGATTTGAGCAGGCCGCCAGCGATTGAGAGGCACGCGAGAATCGAGCCAGAAAAAGTCATTTTTGGTGAGTACTGTATGCATAACAGATCTCATTAGGTAACTGTAGTTGGAGTCATGTTGCATACCGGCATGTTGATCCCCATCACAGCGAAAAACCTATTTTTGGTGCTCAATAAGACGATGTTTTTATATTCCATGGCGTAACCTTTTACCATAATCATTTTGACGCGTGACGCAGTCAAGCTTTTTCAGAACAGTCATCTGAATGTAAATATGTAGTTCATTGTCTTATTTCAGGTGCCGTGCTGTGATACAATAGATCAAAAGTGTAGTAGATCTCAGAATTTCGAAGATGTAATCACACGAAAACAGGGTTTCTACATTATTATGTAGATGGGTCATTTCACGAAACCATTTACTTTTGAAACACCACTTTTTGAAGCCAAAATGAAACGTTTTCGAATGTACAGTGTATAGACCCCTTCCGATGTAAAAAACCCTGAATTTTTCGAATATCGAGGTCTCTATGAAAAACGAGCTACCTGGAACCTGCTACAGGGGTTGGAAAGGGCCCCCTGGGGTCAAACTTTAATCCGAAATAAGTCATTATTCTGTAGTGTTGATGGAGTGACACGCGAACCATGGTCTGTTTTTATGCAAGTCCATCCAAAATGGTCCTAGTCAAGCCATTTGGAGCACTTGCGACCTAAAATTGATGCTGCTAGGGCATTATTGGTGTTAAAATCGACCAATTTAGAACAAGCCTGTCGCAGAAGTTTTTCTAGCGCAACGGAGACAGCACCTACAGATACCATTTTATGCTCACAAACCAACCATGAGCGGGGGACGTCTGAGAAAAAATTTCAGGCAGATCCTTAGGCCTTATAAAAAATGGCACCCCGATATGTTGAGTCGGGGGGGCTACACCTCAGGTCGGGGGGGGGCTACACCTCAGGTCGGGGGGGGGGCTACACCTCAGGTCGGGGGGGGCTACACCTCAGGTCGGGGGGGCTACAGCTTCCTACAACATGCAACGCGCCAAACTTTAGCTACTTCTATACATTCTAGATGTAAGCTGGTGTAAAAAAAATACAATAGATCTATGACCAGTTTACATTTAAGTGATGATACCAAGGACAATGCGTGTAATAGATGTGCGGGCAGGCAGAAGGGTTTCCTAGCTGCCCAGTTAACAGCACGGCCCCATATCATAGTGCAATGATGATGAACTTATATACTAATATGATTCTTGCGACCTTCGATTACTTTTATTATACATGCGGTCGGGGGGCTACAGGTCGGGGGGGGGGGGCTACACGCCAGGTCGGGGGGGGCTACATTTTCATTAAAAAATTTTAATAGATGGGTCGATTCTAATGGGGCTTTACTATGTTTATATCCGGCCTATTGTAAGACTGTATGCTAAATTTGGCTTTTTTAAATTTAAGTTTGGTCAGGTCGGGGGGGCTACATTTTGCATACCCCATTTTTGGCATGTTATGACCTTCGACCTCATAATGAAATAACATATGGACAGACGCTGATATTCTTTTTTTTCAATAACACCTGTACTGATTGCGATTACCGTTATATAGCATTTTTGGCGCTAGTGCACTTTTACGTTATTTACCAGCGTCTGAAAGCTGCCAGATTTGACCTTGGTCGGGGGGCTACATGTCACGAAAAAAATTTTCGGAAGCTTGACGTCAGCTTCAGTGTCGATGCTTACTCCCAAGTTTTTCCGGAAAAATTAGCAAATACCAATGGATCACAGTGAAATGAAAAACACATATATGTATGTATCACGTGCTAGCGATACGGCGAACGTTTATATTAGGACATGTGTTTTTGGCTTCATTTGACCAACCCGGGTTGAGGGCCTCTGGCTCCTGCTATGTTTGTGGTACAGAGGTCCACCATACCTCGTTATGATCGTCGGATATGCTATTACTACATCTCACAGCGACATTAAATTTCCTTACAAAAGACTGGTGGTATGGGCCAAAAAGTGCCGATGTAGCCACCCCCCGACTAAAATGACATGGTTTCGTGAAATGACCCAGATAAGAAAAATAATGGTGTATTTTAATAGTTATACATTAGTCTTTCAACATTGTGACCTTAGTCAATCTTAATATATATGTATTTTATATAAACTTTAAATTTGTAGAGTCAATTTCATATGTTATATAGTTATACATTAGTCTTTCAACATTGTGACCTTAGTCAATCTTAATGTATTTTATATAAACTTTAATCTGTAGAGTCAACTTCATATGTTATATATGTAGTTATACATTAGTCTTGCAACATTGTGACCTTAGTCAATCTTAATGTATTTTATATAAACTTTAATCTGTAGAGTCAACTTTATATGTTATATAGTTATACATTAGTCTTGCAATATTGTGACCTTAGTCAATCTTAATATGTATATTATATAAACTTTAATCTGTAGAGTCAACGTCATATGTTATATAGTTATACATTAGTCTTTCAACATTGTGACCTTAGTCAATCTTAATATGTATATTATATAAACTTTAATCTGTAGAGTCAACTTCATATGTTATATAGTTATACATTAGTCTTTCAACATTGTGACCTTAGTCAATCTTAATATATATGTATTTTATATAAACTTTAATTTGTAGAGTCAACTTCATATGTTATATAGTTATACATTAGTCTTTCAACATTGTGACCTTAGTCAATCTTAATGTATTTTATATAAACTTTAATCTGTAGAGTCAACTTCATATGTTATATATTTAGTTATACATTAGTCTTGCAACATTGTGACCTTAGTCAATCTTAATGTATTTTATATAAACTTTAATCTGTAGAGTCAACTTCATATGTTATGTAGTTATACATTAGTCTTTCAACATTGTGACCTTAGTCAATCTTAATATGTATATTATATAAACTTTAATCTGCAGAGTCAACTTCATATGTTATATTAGTTATACATTAGTCTTTCAACATTGTGACCTTAGTCAATCTTAATGTATTTTATATAAACTTTAATCTGTAGAGTCAACTTCATATGTTTTATAGTTATACATTAGTCTTTCAACATTGTGACCTTAGTCAATCTTAATATGTATATTATCATATGTTACATAGTTATACATTAGTCTTTCAACATTGTGACCTTAGTCAATCTTAATATGTATATTATATAAACTTTAATCTGTAGAGTCAACTTCATATGTTATGTAGTTATACATTAGTCTTTCAACATTGTGACCTTAGTCAATCTTAATATGTATATTATATAAAGTTTAATCTGTAGAGTCAACTTCATATGTCTATACAGCTACAGACAGAAATAAAACTAAATCTTTTGCGAGTTGTTCGCAAAATGTACACGGATTTTTTGTTCAAAAATTTGCTCTTATTTCTGTCCGTAACTGTGAAAATTCGTTGTTTAAAAAAATAAAAAATACAATAATTATAGCCATATGAATTTATAAAGAACCATAAAAGCATCCGAGGTATGTAATTAAGATGAGCTATAACATGTATTTTATTGCAACCCTAGATCGTAATTTACCACTTTTTTGAAAACACAGCCGTGATTTTATTCGACTAAGGTTGTCCAGGCGATTCAGATAAATTCCATTTCGGCTATATTTGCCAAATTTTTCCGATTAAGTACAAATTAATTTTACTAATATGCCCATGCTGTTATGGAGACGGACAAGGATATCCGGACATTATCCGCGATATTGAAATAATCCGGATATCCGAACAACGCATTTACGTATATAATCAAAATTTTACCGGTAAAAATGACAAAACCTTGATTCGAGACTACAAAATGACACCGTTTACAGATTCCTTTATGCGGCGTTCACGTTATAATGTCCCCAACGTTTGGAACCTACATATGTACCCCACACAGTGTCAGACACACTGTTGACAACAGGGTGTCTTAGACACCCCCATGTTTTTAATAAATTTTTTCAACGGTAGCTAGTTACGCGTATTACCACTTGCCGACAGTGTCAGGCACACCGTGTCTTCTGGCAGTTTTATTGACACTGTTCGGAATTATTTGAGCAATGTTCATATGGGCTAGATACAAATATCGAGAATTTAGGAAAAACTCCACAGGACAGTTGACTAATAAACCGCATTCGCTACAGACGGTGTCCGTTATAGTTAATTCGCGCCAAATTGGTAGCTAAGGGTGTGTACGACACTGTCTAGAAAAAATTTAGTAGCTAAGGGTGTGTCGTACACGCTCGGCATTTTATTTACAGTATGGGTGTCACCCTGACTGTCTATACGGTAGGGTCGCGACTACAGGGGGTCAAAAGTTCCAAACAGCGGGGACATTAAAACGTGAACGCCGCATTAGTAAACGCTTTATAAATTGCCACACGATTCTTTTTTAGTTTCTGGTTCATGGTTCCCTGTCTAGGTCATTGGAAGCCGTCGTAAAAAACACTAGGCTAACGTCATTGGGCGTTGTTTAAAATGTAAGAACTTTGGAAAAGGACGCTAGCGGAAAATTGCCGGAAAAACGCAAAAGTGTGAAGTAAAATTCACCTTTGTAAAGTCCTAATTGCCAATAAAATGGATAAGCTTTAGTCTGTGAACGGAGTTCTTATGAATGATGAGGTCTTTTTGGTTATACCCTCCAGCCCGAAAACGGTCAATCTTCAAAATACAGCGATATTTTGGTACCAATTGCCTCAGAAAATATCCACATCAGCATATTTTACGCGAAAAAAATTTTCGATTTCTTTTTGAGTTCCCAATGGCTTTAGATTTAGCCTAAGTAGTAAATCCATGAATCGTTTAGTACGATTTGACTCAGCAAGACAATGCGGTTAGAATGATATATAAAACTATACATCAAAAAATTTGTTCGAAAGTTTTGGGTACCAAGGGGAACTGGGAATGTAAAAAAAACAATTGTCATAAAATCAGCTTATGTGAATATTTTCTGAACTGTCTCGTCCAGTTGAGATGAACTGCACCAAAATTATCGCCGTATCTTCAAAATTGACCATTTTCGAGCTGAGGTCAAACCGACAAATGCAATATCAAAGTCCAGTTATTTTAAAATTATCTGGAGAATGTATAATAATCACCCATGTACAAGCTGTAATACCTAGCAACCTGAGCCCATGTTGTATACGTTTGGCAACTGCAGATAAAACATTTCAGTTCAGTCACTCGTAGCTTAAGAATAGACCCTGCCCTATTTGGGGGGATTTAGCGAAAGGACAAACCAACATTTCAGTATGCCTCCATAGTGTCTGGACCCCCACTGTAGTTTTACGCTGTGACCTGCTACCAGCACCATTATCGAAGGCAGTTGTAGTAACCAAAAGAGCTAACAGACTCTATAAAAAAACAAAAATCCACCTTATACCTAGTAATAGCCACAACGTAAAGCAAACAAAACCCGAACATTTTTAAACGAAGTCCAGTTAAATTCAGAAACACCTCAAGATCGGGTTTCTTAAAATATTCTCTTTACGGGGTGGTTATTTGGTTCCAGCCGAACTACGCTTAAATATTTCCATTAGCAAACCGCAAAATAGCCCCTAGTTCAGGATGGCTGGTCGAGTGCTACTCTTTAGACTGAATTCAAACGATCACACTTTTTACTGATACTCTCAGTATTGTGAACATAAAATATGGCCAACTAACTATCCTTTTATCTTTGCTGGTATCCGCTGGGTAGAACCTTGTTTGCACGCACACAGCACCGGTTTTCCTAACGTAAATGCTACGCTAGAGTTTATTGCGAGCTTTCTAGTACGCTCCTATACATAGCAAATATACCAAGAATAAAAACAAAATCTAAGACATTTTACTAATAATACGAATATGAAAAAATCACATTATACATTACAAAAAACTGTACAATTCTACATTGAACAGAATATGCAACTCCATATTTTTCGCAATGTATTATTATAATGCAATCGTTGATACCAATCTATACCTACTGCGCCAATGGGGGACAGAAGTGAAATATCGGCAATTCCTTTCTCGCGCGCTTAAGCTCCATATCAATATATTTCCATTATGGCTTAAACTAAGCCTAAATTGGTAACTACAGCCTCCTGGAAACCCGCTCTACGCAGGCCTTGTCTTTTTTCTAACGATATAAATCTCATGCACCTAAAGTTGAGATGAGCACTAGATACAATACTCGCCAGAAATGACCGTTGCTCTCTCGAAATGCGACAGCCATTTCCGGCGAGTACTGTCTAAATATCGACATATAATACCATGGGTCCTTTACAAACTTTAACACCTGAATTAGTGTATCGTGCAATGTTTGACAAACGAAAGTCGGCGCCAGGAATCGTATTCATATTGCATAGTTCGAAACAGTGTATTCAAACGACTATGCTATTTTGAAACTGATGCGTGGTTCATTACAGAACCTACCAACTGCCTTAAATATTATGTAGGCTAAGGTAGAAGAACATTGCCATTAATAGTTACAATCAGATTAAGGTAACATAAAATGAAACGCACATGAAATCCAACGATATCGCAATCGAACGATTTTCGATTAAATGAAATTAAAACACGATTCTCCTTCAAACGAAAACGATAATAATCGTTTATACTACCATATTGCTGAAAGAACCTTAATATCTCACATCTTTATACTGTTATGTCCCTCGACAATAACTACAGTATTTGCCAAAATGACTGTCGCTCGAAATATATTTGTTCTAAAAATAGAATTTATTATTAATTTAAATAGTTTCAAAACTTCCAGCGAGCCACTCGCTCGAAATGGAACGGTATTTTTGACGCGTGCTGTACATAGTCACAGTCAAGGGCAAAAAGAAGCGCAATCGAAAACTATCGAAATTTCCGTTTTATTAATCGCACTCGGAAATTTCGTTTAATCGAAAATGATAAATGAAATTATACAAATTTAAAATTTATATATTTAATTAGGCTAAAATCGCAATCGATCGAAACTTGCTTTAATCGAAAACGATGGAAATTTAAGCTATTATATACAGTACTCGCCAGAAATGAGTGTAGCATTGAGGTGTTAAGTCTTATTGAACTACTTTTAAATATATGTTGCTTGCAGGAGATATTTTCAAATGAATTATCATCATTCCCAGAGAGAAACACCGAATAATGAGAAATCGTGTTTAATAAACTATCCTAACATATCTTACAATTTCTCAAAATACAGTACCCGCCAAAAATGACTGTCGCTCGCTCGCGACTCGCTCGACACTCGCTCGCGACTCGCTCGAAATAAATTTGTTCTAAAAATAGAATTTTCTATTAATTTAAATAGTTGCGAAATCTCGAGCGAGCCACTCGCTCGCGACTCGCTCGAGACTCGCTCGAACTCGCTCGCTCGAAATGCGACGGTCATTTTTGGCGAGTACTGTATATACTATACGCATCGACAATCAGTTAGGTTTTTCTATGAATAGTCACGTTTAATACGGTGACCAAGATAATATCCTGTTTCACGCACTGAAATTTCTTTTGTAGGATAAACTTCCGGAGGAACAACAGATTTCACCATTGGATCATCTTGTCGATACACTATAACCAAAAGTATAAATATATGGCAGTGGTTAATCACTAACAGAAAATCACTAACTACATACTTCGCTGGGACCTTTGCGTTTAGCGTCAGAGATATCTTTTTGGGTAGAATGTACAAAGCATTGGTACCTAATACATACTTGGATACATCGCAACGAATACCTAATACACTCGTTTGGTGCGTAACCACTTATGCTTTCATCTTAATTCAAATCGGACCGTCCATTGCAAAGATTCTGCTCATAAAATCACCTGTATGTACCTACTGTGTAAACCCAAAAAAAGAGTATTATCAGGTTTTGTTACAATGAAAACTCACTCGCCACAACAAAACCGATTCAAAGCAACTATATTAAATGTACAAACTTATTGCAAATAGCAACGCATCTGGAACAAAATCTAAATTTTTTTAAACGAACTTCGACAGAACAGCGGTCATTTCTAGTGATTACTCTACACTTTCTTTCAACAAAACATGAATGCATCGCTCCATGGTGTAATTTGTGTTCTCATGTCATTTACTACCATTTGTGGCAAGCCACAAAAACGAAGAACAACAATGATGAACGTCTTTTAAAATAAAAATGTACAAACTTCTTGGAAATTTGGTGACAAAACGAAGCTTTGAACTAAAAGGAAACTAAAATGAACAAATTGGAACCCGACAGCCACACTACTGAACACGATAAAGCACAAAAAAACTTGACGTTTAAAACTTAGATTCAACAAATGCTTCAGTTGATGCTTGGTCCCATCTCTGCCATTGCTAAAGTGTGCTTAATCAAATAAGAGCGTACGTCCAAGCGAGCAGGAGACGAAGAACAAACGTATATATTTATAAAATTTTATTTTCCCACGAGCAAGTTGCGAGCGAAGAGTGCTTAATTATGTTGTGGCGAGTACTCTTGTACTACGATTTAGCCTAAAGAAAAACACAACCGACAAAGATTAAAATCAAAAGCCAATGGAAAACAAAAAAAAACGAAGTACGCCGCTTACGATCTTCCAACACAGAACTTATACATAACTACCTAGTTGTATCGAAAGATAATAGTGTCCAAGTATGGGAGACAGACGACCCACAGAATAGTGATTTATTAAGAGGCGGGCAGAAATAGGAGCAAATCACACGATAAACTTCGGAAATGATCATAAATTGAACCCCTGTAAAATCGTACCCAAAATTTTTTAGCGAGTTTTGCGCTTATTTTCGGTCGTAACTAATATATTGTTAACCTTTGCCTGTTAACCGTTAACTATAAACATAGTGTTTCCCAGCACTTCAACGATAACAATGAAATATTGCAACAGGAATTTTTATCCGTTTTATAGCGTTAACACTGCATACATATGTAGCAGTAGCACCGATATTCAGTTTAGGCACCACACATTTTCGAAAGTGATACCCACGCAATCCTATGTTTAGGCCAAGAGGTGCTAGGATTTCGGTAAAATTGTTCCATATTCCAAGAACGATATTAGCAATTTAGTGAGCACGAACAAGGACTTCACGAAGTACGAGCGAAAATTTACTATGTGTATTTTTGCAAATTTGTACGGTTGTGAGCGTTCATCAAACGAGAGGCTGAATCTCAGGGTCTGTGTACGCGGAGTCATTTTTACTGCCAGCGATAGTTTTTGAACCCGTGACAGGTTTTAAACCCTATGTATAATATAATTTGCCATTTTGCGACATCGTAACACTATGTTCCAAATATCTGTGATTTCACCAACTGCGATATTGCACTCGCATGTTTACCTAATTGCACGTACAGTTGTGATGCGTTGTCGATGTCTTTGGTATAGGATTAGGTGCAAAATGCATGAATACCTATAGGTGGTGTAGGGTTCATTTTATAGTGGGAATGAACAATAATATAGTAATGTCGTTTATGCTGGTTATCAATGATCTTAGGTCGGGTGTATATGCTTTAAAAAAGTCGTGCCAATATCATCATAATCTTTCAAAGCACGGGTGGGACCGTGCTTTTTTAGATGAACTAAACACCGAGTAGAGCTACCGAGTGATTTGCATTCTTAAAATGGCTAGTTTCCTAGCTATAAATTTAATCCTAGCTATGCGCTATCGACAAAGTTTTCTGAGTGAAATATAGTGAAATTGTATGCGCTGATAAGGTCAAAATTGAAAAACTTCAGTGTTAGTGTTAAGTACATATTATCCTCAAAAATGCTGGAAATGCACTATAAAAATAATTTTTGCAGTTTAAATTACGCAAAGTTTGCTTGGAATTTATTAATAAAAACTTTTATTCGTATATATTGAGCATGTTTGAATTGCTTATCAATTTACTTGGCCTTAATAATGAAGAATATATTTCACCACACGGAATAACGAATTTAGTACTTAAAACATGAAAAACTTTTAATATTAGGTGCATAGTTTTTGTGAGAACGTTAAGAGAACAACTGTTTAAAATGTAACACCAGGTTAAACTTTTGTAAAACCGCTGGAAGTTTTCATGTATTTATATTATTTTGATTCTATTTAATTTTAGTGTCCCTCCGGTTACTCCAATTTTTATTTCTAATTGAACACAAAAATTCGATTACCTGTGTATCTGGTCCGATACGGCGGTAAATATCTTTTGTGCACGATATGATCCCAAATCGTGTACGACGCGATTGGTATAGACCCTAAAATTCATAAAGTGATATATTAGATATTAAACGGAAATATGAATGGCAAACCAGCACAATACAGTGTTTTTGAGAGGTTGGTATTAGTACCATAATTTCCAGAATTACACAACCGCAGGGCTAAATTGTGTTAGTGGATCTCGGAAAATCTACAGTTATCCTATTTTCTACAAATATTTTTTGCTATTTGACGAAAGGTTCCAGTGTTCTTAAACCAGCAAACTTTAGGAAATGTGCGTGGACTGTGTACCAGACTGTCCTGTGAGATGACTCGTGTTCATGGCGCAGGAGAATTTTCTTATAAAACTCATGAAAAATACACATAACGCTGAAATTTTTTTCTATGTTGTTCGTATAATATCCTACAGTACTCGGCAAAAATGACCGTCGCATTTCGAGCGAGTCTCGAGCGACCGACAGTCGTTTTTGGCGGGTACTGTAGTACTAGCAAGAAGAGTCAACTCACGAAGAAAAAATTAGCCAATTAATTTCTGCTTTATTAGCCGCTAGTTTCGGTCTGTCTTATAATTTGTACCCGACAGCACTTTTGCTGACTTTTGTTTTTATGTTTATTTTATGACACACAGGCGACTTGACCTGCACCGGTATATCCAGGCACAAGTGGCATCTCCCTAAGCAACACCCGAAGGTACAAATTACAACTACTGCACAGCTGCAGCATAAGCAGAGTAACAGTGGACACATTTACAGTAATGACTTTGTACAAACTTCAACAAGAACTTTAACGTCAGCTGTTGAAACGGAGCGAGCGGGGTTTGCTATTACAACTTTGTTAGCAATAAAAACCGTAAAAATTTCTTTTTTTGTCCGTCTGTGAAGCATGTATATATCTCATCACCGAACAGATGGATCTTCACAATTTTTTTATATGATCACAAATTAAGTCTATTTGTTCCCTTTATATTAGACGCTAAACCTGCCGACCACGTCTTCCAGCTAGAAATGACCACAAAGGGGCCAAAGGGTCACACTTTGTGAATTTGAGCTTCCGGGTATCTATTTTTCGCGACCTAACTCTCGAGGCAGAGGCTCCACAAAACGGAGACCAACTTCCGAAATTTGTTTAATCAAGAGATACAACTTTGCTTGTCAGGCGTCTCCCTGGCCCACTACGGGTCCAAATAGAGTATGTCTACCCATTTTTACGTAACACCATTATCTTTGTAACACGTTATTGCGGCATAAGAGCGTAACGCCAGCTTTTATAGGTCTTCGAGCACGCTTAATACAACGGTATTGCCATCAAACTATGGTTGTTGTATGCTGTCATTCCAGGAAAATAAGGGCTGTGCTATCGTCTGCCGACCTATTCTAGCAGACGTTTTTCACTTTCGTGGCGTGTTATTGCGGGGTGGGAGAGCCAAAACATCCTTATATAGGTTTTCAAGCATAATGAATACGATGGTATTACAATCGGAAACCTGCTGCTGTTGTATCATGTCGCTGCAGAGCTGTGGGCGGTTTTTTCACTTTCAAAAAAACGCATTTTAAATAGCACAAAAACACCAGTACAACTATATAATATTTCAACCTTGGAACATTTCTTAGCTGCCATGCACGCTCCGTTTTTACTCGCTTGAGAGACGCCAATTTTAACAGGCAACATTATTCTTAAAATAGAAACCGATACAACTCGTTCGAAATTAAGAATATTTTATTTTCTCACAGTTTTGTGCAGTCCGAATATGATGACGTGTTGCAATATGAAATATGTACATGCATATTCACATGGTACATGGTACGTACAGAATTTGGTTGACCTGAAACAGACGCAATAATGACCTCTTGCCACTTTGCGTGCGTAAAATTGTTGTTCGAAGCAGCTAGTATCACACAAAGCTTCAAAATTATTGGCCACTATATTTATCTACATTGAAGATACACTATACTTATATGTCATCACGTCTAATTATACATGGTGTGCAAATCTGGTCGTGTAACAGTTCAAAATATCCGAAATTACATATTTCATACAGAATTGTGTAAAAAAAATCTCGGCGAAATTTAAAACATTTCTGACTTGTCAAAAATTTGGGCCCCTCCGTCTGAGCCGACAATCAGCCCAGAACTAGATTTCCTCAAACACAAACGAAGGGACTCAGATTCTTATGCGCTGTTAAATAGATCCAGATTTTGCGCAAACATTTCGTTGATGATTCCAGCTTTTTCGCTATTTCTTCAAACTCCCTGCTCCCATTTAGGTAATCAGCTCACCAGGACCACCCTACCTTTTCCACATTTCTTGCAGAGATGCATATATATTATCAGCATTCTGTCCTCAAAATGGCTAAAGAAAAATATTAAGCAAAAACGATACCTTTACCAAAAACGATACAACATTGTTTAGAAAATCAACTTCGATAATTATATTAATCTACTATACGAATTTCTCTGTCCTAGTCGACTGAACTCAACTCCAATGAAATAATCAAAAATTGTTGGTTTTTCCGTTCACACAACAAGTTCCTAAAAACATTACTTCACAAAAAACAGCTGCAAATTTTTCAACCGAAATTACGGGCCAGGTAACGCGGGATTTGTGATCTGGTCCAGCGGTATCACTGCGATTTTTGGCTTTCCAGTCGGACGTGTATATTGTAAATATCACGCGTTTATACATTAGAGAGCTTAATATTCTATAGCTGTTAAAAATTTTGTCAATTATTTTATTGATAAATAGAGATAAATTACACATCAAAAAAACAAATTGCAAAATAAATCAAACGAACGTTATAAATACATTTATGAATATAAAGCCAATGGCGAATTGTGCAAAATCCAGATATATATAAAAGAATTCTTCCACGGTTAACGCTATTTATACGTAAATATACTAAATAAATTGAGAAAACTCTCTATACAGACAGATTGTTCCAAGTGCTATTAGGTGTGTATATTAACGAATATTCTGCAGTGTCTAAAAATGATCATAGCGACACACTTTAGACACTAGTTTGTCCTATATTCAATAAGATTAAGTTTCGGTTTTAAAGCTACGTTAATTATTATAACGTGCAGTAGTCGTGCATAATAAATACCATGATTCCAGCGCCGTCTGATCACCGCGACTAGACACACTGGGAACGCCCTCGATGTTGACCACCCGATATTTTTAAACTTTAACTCACTTGACCGAGATATTTTTTGCTGTTAACCTAAACTTGCATTTTTTCTTTTAAATTTTTTTCTACGAACGACAAATTCCTGTTTTTGTCCCGTAACATCGTCATCTTCAATCTGCATTTATATATATAATAAATTAAGCTCAATCCGTACATTGAAACGAAGTTCAATTTTTAATCTCCAAATATGGGTTCACCCGACGTGGGTGCTCTCCCGGAACTTTAAGTTCAGACTCGCCTCCTCGTACTGACCCCTGGAAGTTTCGGCACCACACATCAAGTACAGTTGTACAAGTTGTAGGAATGATCCCTGCTAGCTCACTACACGTTATTACACTGTAGGCTCGTTGCTCGCTCCCTTAGAAGCTGACCATCGTTTCAAGCACGCCGCGTATACATAGCGTTCAAATAAATACTCATACATGAAAAAGTAAATATGGCGGCTGCCGTTATTTCCGGATGTTCTACCCACCATCGGCGCCATTCGCTTCTACCTACAAAACAAACAATTTGAAAACTAGTTAAACCAATACACAACAATTTACAGATAAATAAACACGGCGAATAAGATCCTGCAAGTCCTTTATAGTTTAAGCAAAGCAGTTTAGTCAAATAAACTAGATTACTTACAAAATAGTGTCACGGCCAGCTACAAGTGCAAAATAATCAATCGAAATTTCAATTAATTTCAAATTCATAAAGTTTCTATTATTTTCGATTATATGAAATTTCGATTGTTGGAGATTAAACGAAATTTCGATCGATATGATTTTGATCGTTTTCGATTACACGTATATTGCCCGTGACTGTAATACAGACCACATTAATTTAAAGATAAAGCCTCAAAATTAAATAATGGAGCAGTCGCAGCGAAATCGTACATCATATTCCACGGTATCATTTCAAAGGTATTACGTAATAATATTATTGCACGGTATCCTATCAAATGCATATACTATGTAACCGTGGCCCTGGTGATAGCCCTCAGATATAGCGGACCTCACTATATTATGGCGCCCGGGAATACAGGTTCCGAGCATTCATAGTTAGTAGACATTTTATAAAAATACCTGCCAAGATTCAAATAGACTATTTTTTCGTTATAACAATAATCTGATTTTAGAAATTAAAAAGAACTTCAAATAAATATTTTTCAGCCAAACTATTCTTTTATATAAAATTAAAATTTATCATTTTTAATAAAGTGATTGTGAGTGAGCAGTGAGAAAGCAGGTGTAGTTTCGCAATTTTTTAACTAAATCGCTGCCTGCCAACCTGTATCTAATGATCACCAATCGGTTGAAAATAAGGGAAATAAATCTTTGCTGGCATGCTGATTTTTTTGGGTATGTCACTTCGGTTACATCTCAAATGCAACACGTCAGTGGACATTTCGAATACCAATATCGATATTTATATCAAACAAATATATAGTGGCGTTCGCTACTCTTGTTGTTACTCAGACACAAACACTAATCTAAAAATGAGATTTTTGACGTCCCACGATATTATTCTTTTCTAATTATTCCCTGCACAAATTCGGATTTTTGAACAATCATCTATACTGGAACTATTATTTTGTGCTGCACCTTTTAAATTATACCAACTTTCCTTTACTATATTGTTTCCTAGATAGTTATCAAAAACCGATATCAAGAGCATTTCTTTAGACCATTCATTTTTTCGTTATAAAGGTGCTTGTATTTTGTTCAGCGTTATTAAAATCCAACCCTAGGCATATCTATATAATGTGGAGTATAAAACATGTACTTACAGTAACTGAAGACTCTTTTCAGCATCGCGTCGGAATGCAATCCGACAACGTTGTTTAAAGTCGACTGGTGATTTTAATAATATAAATATATAGTTATCTGAAACATGAACAAATTTTAAATAATCCACTGTCAAAAAGCCCATACCACTACATTAAACTACCCATATTGCTTGAGCGGTTGTGATGATATGACCGTTTTCCTGTCTTCTCATAAGCACATTCTAAAACCTTAACATTTTAAAACAATATTAAGTAATATCTGACAGATATCTTCGACATCGAAACGCGAACTGAACAACTAAAACTCCGAAGCAATGAACGTACGTTAACTATATAATAGCTAAAATAAAATAAACTAATGCAAATCGGGTAACTAAACAACTAAATTATATAAATTTAAAATTTGAAGGTGGGGAGCCAAATAATAAGTGTTGGAAGTTACGGTCACTTTCGGTGTCAAGTACGTCATATCCCTACTATGAAAGACTGTGTTGTGGCGCGCTGAATAATTAGCCGGTACCTAAGCGTCGTCGATTCGTCGACATAAGTGTGCTGGCTGAAACTGTTTAGGATTATTCTACCTCTGATTTAGCATAAAAAGGAGCTACTGTATAGTAATAGCGTATCGACGAAAAAATATCGTTGCGTTTTAATGCAGGATTTACAAAGACAGAGTTGAGGTAATAGTTCACTATCAAAAGCGCGATATAAAGATCGTAACTTACGAATAAATTATATTACAACCAACCGCGCCCATTGGCCTCGTTATTTCAAGCGTCATAGTATATGAGCTTTATAGATTTTCAGGCATCACGTAGTTATACCGCAACAGCGTGTCCTAGCGCCGCCCACAATTAGTGAAGAACAACGTGAAGTCTAAGCCATCCTCATCTGTTCTAGTGCCGCTACGTATTCACCGAAGGTCATAGGAGTTAACGTTCAGTTTGCTACTTAACCGGGAGCCGAAGTCGCGTAACCCGTACTATAAATAATTGTTGTCATGTCCCTTATTTTCATTGCGTGATATAGTTTGGGGTCACGGCCGAATTAGAGCACGATAACTACACACCGTCACAGCCATTGTTAACCTGATCATCGCAACGTGCGTCAATCAGTAAAACACAAAACTATAGTATTCTGCCCATATATCGTTTTTAGGCAGTTTTATGCAACACTTATTTCCTGCGCACTTCTGGGAAGTCGTTCATCTGCTCCAAGTCCTTTCGTCTCAAAAATTCAATACGAAGCGCCTGGCCGGCTAATTCCCAGCTACTATAAAAATTATCGGACCTTAAGAATTAAAAAAATGTTTATCTCTTTTATTCTTAGTGGAGGTGGGGTGAAAGAATTAATTCTATATCCGCTATCGGTATATAAATGGGGAACGGGATCGTCACCGAAGATTGTGAGATCCGACGTGTGGTCAGCAGAATGCCGGTGGAAAAGCGGGTATCGGCACGCGTTCTTTTGGGTGCGAAATGTGAAAAACAGTTAGGTACATGGCACACCGTTCAGTACGCAGTTTTTTTGCGATTGCGCTATATAATTTTAGATCATTTTCGGCTCTTCTGTTTATGATCTGGCACTTTTTCACCTTTATTATTTTCGTTAATACCTTTAGTGTTCAGGTTATTTATAACTTTATTAGGTTTCTTATGAGATAGATATAGAATATCGCGATCGCAAATACTCCGTAATTCTATTTAATTACCTTAACCTAAGACCTTAAATTTAAACTATTTCGTAACCACCTCCATATGCAACGTACATTCGATAGGAATGCATGATGGTTATATTATACTGACCTGTCCACAGCCCTCCGAAAAGTGGGGGACTTCGGGGGCCCCATGTTCATTCTCGGGGGAAAATTAAAAGTGGGGGATAAATTTTGCTTAAAAATACTAAATATTTCCATATTTTCATGCATTTTACTACTGTAAATGTATTTTCAAACTAAAAAACGATATTTTAGCATTATACATAAATAGTGCTAATTAATGTTTAAAAAACAATTTGCAAATAAAAAACATAAATTTTCAGACATAATAAATTTTTGGAATTAGTTGAACATGGGGGTTTTGGCCGAGTGGCGGGGACGGACATGAGGGTCCCCGCCCACCCCCACTGTGCATGGGCCAGTTATAAACTACGTTGTCACGATTGCAAACACCCTATTTGGAACTTTTTCTGCTAGTCCCCCAACACCCAATCGCAATGCTGACAGGGATCTTTGAGGAGTAACTGAAAGAGGTTAAGACAGGTCGTCCTAATGCCACTCCTTCTCGCTCATCCCGGATGCTCAAGAAGTTTCCATTGATTCTACGAAATCGTTCAATGCTCACTCCACGGGGCTGACTTGGGCCGAAATTTGACATCTATTTTCTAATGCTTATCGTATGCCACATGGTATTCTTTACTATAGGATAAATTCTTTAAGCCGATACTACCTATGCGTATGTGTTAAACACCAGTATGGAGCTATGTCTCTTGATATCAGGTAGTTGCGGTTTCTCTTACACGCCATGTGATCTTAGTTCGCTGTACACCTTTTTTGTCACTCAAACTTACGCCAGGACTCAGCTCTTTAAATCAGCACAAAAGCGTAAAAGCAGCAACTCGAAATAGAAAATACGTGACTACTTTAAGAAGGTTCCTAAATCCCTAACATTCAGGGAGTAACCGGAATTCCGGTTCCGTCGAAAATCGTGTTCCGGTTGCGGTTCCGGCAAAAGGCAAAAGCCATACCGGAACCGGAATTCCGATTTAAATTTTTTGTTTGAAATTTTCGTATTTTTGCTTCATCGGTGATCAAATTTTAATACAACCAAACAAAAGAAAAGATTAATTGAGCAAATTGCCGTGTGAAACGTAAGTAGGACACGTAGTTTCAGCACCAAGTTTTCATCTTGGTGCTGCAAGAGTTTGTTAACAAAACAAAGCCTCCTTGATGCTTGCAACTGCTATTTTACAGATTCAGATGTCTGCGCGGTATGTTAGAATTAAACAGGTGCAACTCGGTAACAAAGTATGGATTATGTAGAAGTATTTAGCTTCAAGCTTGACTAACACAAATTACGTAAAGCACCAGCCAGTGCGGTTGTAAACTTTGTAAATCATCTACATTGAAGTAAAGTAACGGTGTCTGCAACGCAGCCAGAAACTGCGTTCTTGGCAATGAACTGTATTTATATATTGAAGATGTGCGAGAAGTATCAGTTGGTCTCATTTATAGCATCTGAACGGGCACTGGTTGCCCAACACCAGCCTAAATAGTGTCTCTGACCACTGATCAGAAAATTATAGTATATACACCTTTTATGATTTTCTCTTAGAACCATATAAACCAATAATTTCAGGTTTCTTACAGAACGTGTAACAAACGTATATGAAGTAAAGGGAGGCGACTGGAGACAGAGTGAAAGTGTTTATTCTACGGTCCATGCGTTATAAGCACATTCAGTTTGACGCAATATACGCGAGGGTGTATAGTGGAAGGAATTTTTTGCTCTGAGGGTCCAAAAACCGACATATTGTTCGATAAAAAACCCTATTAACTTCCTCAGTCTCTTTAAATTTCCAGAAAGTCAATAATACCATTGCAATATATATATTAAGTTTAATATAAAAGTTATTTTTAAAACATTTTAAATCCGCTGCCCCTTAATTTCTTCCTGTATCTGTTTTACTATATATACGTTTCGAAGAAAAGGTTCCGGTTCCGGATCCGGTTTAAATAGACAGTTCCGCTTGAAGTGGTTCCGGTTATTCCCTGGTAAACAGGCATCAAAAATGAAACAAATAACGCTATATATGTAGTACAGGAACAGCTTAATAATTTCTGTTATATTTTTAAAGTTTCAAAGGGGTAGGGGCGGACTGTAGTTTTTATTATGACGGCTATCGGATTATAAACTGGGACGGGATTCGTCACTCGAAGATGTGGTGTCCGTACGCGTGGCCAGTAGTATGCCGGTGGGAATAATTCTTGGTCCTTTCCTTGGCGCGCGTTACTTAATTTAGCGTACTTTTATTTCTTACGGCGCTGCGGCGTGACTACTCGATTTGCTCGCTATTCGGTTCCGATAAGAAATCAAAAGCGCCGCTGTTAGAATGTTTATTCAAAGTTAGTATATACAATACGTAATGACTGGTAGTATACCGGTTCAGTTACACTTATTTAGTACACCACTATTTGAGCCACCTATGCCTGGTTAAATCTGAATGTTTAGCCACTACCACACAGTTACTTGATGTTAGCTCGTGTTTTGATAAATGCCAGATCTCTAATTAATAAGCTTCGTGAATTTGAATTATTTGTATCAGTGTATAAGTTTGATATTATTTGTGTTACTGAATCTTGGGCGTCTTGTTTGAACGAGGACAGCGAGTTGCAGCTCCCGAACTATAATATTTTTCGGTATGACCGAGTGGGAAGACGTGGCGGGGGGCCTTGTCCTTGTCCGTTCATCAATTGTAGCTCGGTTATCGCTAACTACTGACTCTGATTTTGAAGACATTGTTCTGCTTGAGATTAGTTGCTCTCCTAACTGCGTTATTCTTCTTGGTTGTGTGTATCGATCGCCGTCCAGTTCACCGGCTAATGATGAGCTACTACGTAACTGTATTCGAAAAATTGTTGACTTAAACTATTGGCTTGTATGTCTTTGCGGAGATTTTAACCTTCCTAATATTGACTGTGTTAATAAAAATTGGCCGCATTCCGAAGATGACTTCATGGACTGCATCTTTTCTGCTTTACTCACTCAGTTTGTTACTGTTTGCACCCGTGATCACAATATTCTAGATCTAGTCTTTGCTGCTAACGAGGATGCTATTCGGTCAGTAGAAACTCTAGTTCCACTTAAATCGTCTGACCATCTCAGTGTCAAATTTCTTCTTGCAAACAAGTCATCAGTACGATCACCAGTTGATCTTCCTCCAAGGACACTCCGTGACTGGCAGCATGCTCGTTGGGACCAAATTAGACGACCATTGGCTGATTTTGATTGGAATGCGCTTTACAATGAAACTAATATAGACGTGTCTACAATATGGTCACGAATGCTAAGCGTTTTCAATCTAGTCATTGAACAGTATGTGCCGCTTAAAACTAAACGACAATTGCGTAAACCCATCTGGGCAGACGGACCCTGCTGGACGGCAATGACACGTAAATACAATGCCTTTCGACGCTACAAACGATCTAATTCTATGACAGCTTGGACTGATTTTGAAACCAAACGTCAAATCGCAGATTATCATATCGAGCAGTCATTCCGCCGTTTTGAAATGAAGTTAGCAGCGAACATTGATGCCGATAGAAAATCATTATTTAATTACGCCCTCAGACGATCTAATATCAAACCAAAAGTTGGCCCTACGCTACGCAATGATGATACTTTAACGACGACTCCAAATGATGATTGCAAACTTTTTAATGAATACTTCGTTTCTGTTTTCAACGATTATAACTTTGTGACTCCAGCGGTGGTACATCGTAAAATTGTCGATTGAGCTACATCCCAGTTTCTGTTGACAAAGTACAAAAGACTCTAAGCAAAGCCAACGTTGCAGCAGCACCTGGCATCGACGGCATTCCAAATCGTTTTCTGGCTAAAATGAGCGACGTCATAGCTTCGCCACTGACCAGCTATTCACTTTGTCGCTCAGTACAGGCGCCTTCGTTCACGACTGGCGTGATGCAAATGTTGTCCCTATTTATAAAAGCACAGGTGACCGTAGTTCATGTTGCAACTATCGCTCGATCAATTTAACCGCGTCTGTCAGCAAAATATTGGAATCAATCGTCAAAGACCAGTTGGTGGACTATATCGCCACGAACAATCTTATTTACAACACTCAACGTGGATTCCGATCCAAGCACTCCACGACGACTCAACTGCTAGAATATCTGAATTTTGCTACTAAATGTGTTGACCAACACTATTGGCTTGACGTCGTCTATGTAGACTTCAAAAAGCATTCGACAAAGTAAACCATCGTGCTTTGATCCACAAGCTTGAACTTTACGGCATCAATGGTGACCTACTCCACTGGTTCGAAAGTTACCTAATGCATCGAAAACAGTGTCTGTTAATGGTGCCGCGTCTTCTTGGTCCGCTGTTTCTAGTGACGTCCCTCAAGGGTCAGTACTTGGACCTTTGCTATTTCTTCTTTTCATAAATGACATTGATGACTATATGCTATGTGCCGTTTTCAAATTTGCGGACGATCTACGATTGGCAAGACGAGTACTACGTTATTTTCCTGATCGAGATTTAGATGCTTTCCAATTCGATCTCGACAACCTCTCTTCATATTGCTACGAATGGGGTATATCACTGAATGAAACAAAATGTAAGGTGATGCATTGCGGTTTCAACAATCCGTGTGTTGCCTACTCTTTATTAGGACATCTGGTGATTCAGTCGGAATCTGAAAAGGATCTAGGTGTAGTCATCACAAACAATCTCAAGTTCTCTGATCATTGCGCTGCTGTGGCTGCAAGAGCCCGCAAAATAATCTTCCTTTTGAAACGAACCATTCACATGTGGACAAAATTTATATGGCTCCATCTATATCGTTCATTAATTCGTCCCCACGTCGAATATGCGGTGAATGTATGGTGTCCTTATTATGCTCGCGATATTCAACTTTTAGAGACAGTTCAACGACTTGCGACGAAGCTAATTCCATCAATTCGAGATTGGGACTACCAAGATGGCATTTCTTATCTGGGAATTCAAACTCTCGAAACCAGCCGAATCAGAAGTGATCTTATATTGATCTACAAGATGACATACGGCGCAGTAGCTATGGACATATCGAAGTTTTTCGTTCCTGGCTTCTCCGGTACGCGCGGTCATAATCTCAAGCTTGAAACCACCGATGTTGCTAATTTGGATATCCGTAGATACTTTTTTACCCACAGAACGCTGCGTCTTTGGAACTCTATACCAGAAAATGTAGTGAATGCGCCCTCGCTGTCCTCCTTCAAGCACAGACTACACACAGCAAATGTCTTACATAATCGAATAATCATTATTTGTTTCAAACTCAATCTGTCCTCGCCAACAATGCGAGGCGTCATGTCCCTTCGTCATGGATGATAAGAATATCAAATAAGAAGAATCTCCCAAATTGCTACCCCATTGTACCATGCGAAGGGTGCAATTGTACGTAATGGTACGTAGTTACGTTTGCCTTCTGGTACTTGTAAATTCCGAACCTTTCCGACACTCGATTATTGAAAACCCGTTATGAATTGGCTTAGACGCAGTCTCGTTAAACGCCGTTTTCGCTGAGTAAGCCTTGTCTCATTTATTTTTCTCAAGCTGAGGGTTGAGCGCACTATTATTCTAAGATGGTTATCTAATACTTGAGATTAGTATATGTATTAGTTAGTTCCTCTTGTGAGGTTTGTACGAAACCTTCCGGACAGCTAGACCCGTACGTTTATTTAATTACCTTAACCTCTTCCTTAGATTTACACTAATAGTTCCTTATATTTTCCTTTTGTGAGGTTCGTACGTAGCCTTCCGGACGGCTAGACCCGTACGTTTATTTAAGTACTTTATCCTTTGCCTTAGATTTACGCTATAAGTTTCCTTAGAGCCAACAGCATACGGACGGCTTACTGATGGATACTGAATAATTATTATCAATACTTTGCCTTGTGGGTTTGTACGAAGCCTCCCGGCCGGCTAAACCCGTTCACTTATATGATTACCTTATCTTAAGGTCTTAGAATTACGCTAATAGTGTTTTATGTTAACATTCACGCTTCCGGACGGCTAGCTAGGCGTGTGTTATAATTACTATTGATTATGATTAGGTTATGCCCTTACTCTCTCAGTTTTACATGGGAAAATTAATAGGACTAAGATAAATTAATAGCGTGATTTGATAAGTACCTATTTGTGTGGCACGCATGTGATTCAACGTTAATTTTATTAAGAATCGGTACTAGAATTTGCCAGGAACTGTTCGTATTTTCACTGAACCAGAGTTTTATGCCAAATGTCCACTTACAGATCCGTCGAGGAGCATAAAACCAGAAGAAAACCACAAAACATCGATGAAATTCAGTAAAATCGTAAATCTCGTTAGCCAGGAATTGAAAACTCGAATACAGCTATAGCAATTCGTTTAAACGCTCTGAAAACTATGTCAAGTATTAGCTAGATAAGCACAAGATAAAATGTATATAACCATAAAACAAAATGATTTAAAATATGGTGAACGGTTGAAATTCGTATCAAACTGTGAAGTCGTAATAGTTCCTCATAGACTACGGTGATATAGCTGAACGTAGCGAAGCAGCGTGTGCGCAACTTCCCCAACTCTACGCCGGCTGAAGCTAAACTGAAACTGAAGAACAGAAACAAAGCTAACACTTGTTAGCTAATAAAAACAATTAATGCTAATTATGCAAATTAGCATTAAAAGAAGGAAGAAAAGTGAAAATATAAGAAAAACCAAAACCACGGACTGAGAATGGGTATAATAAACTGATGAACATCCCGGGGGTTTTGGGGCGGGTTTGGACCGGAAACCCTCTGGTAGTCTGGTAAACCCCCAACATCCCTGTTTGTTGTTGAGCATCCTACACTGATGCTTCCAAAAACTAAATATGGCAGTGTCCTCAAGAGGCTAGTGGTGGATGTTTTGAGTGGTAAACCCCTAAACACCGCGGGCCGAGGCCTTTAACATTGCTGGTATATTTTACGATTTCGACAGGGGTAGGGGTTGGTATGGGATTTTTCCTTATGTCGGCTATCAGAATTAAAAACGGGAACCGGAATCGTCACCGAAGGTTTGTGTGGTTCGAGGTGTGGCCAGTAGTATGCCGGTGGTACGCTTTAATATGGCGCGCGTCTTTCTTTCGTGAGCGATACTACTGCCCTAGATTTTGCGATGCGGCGGGATCCTTGCTCAGCTCTACGTGCTCGAGGTCCAGATAATCGGTCAACAGACTAGGACATAAAATGTTTATTACAAATGATAAAATATTAAGCACTGATACACTGTCGATCACTTTTGGCACAATTTTTGATAAGCGGATCAAAAACACGTGCTTCCCTCCATGCTCGTTTTGAAAAGCCTCGGTACTGCTCTTTTGTACCGTATCTTTGCTCACTCAAGCTTCGCGCTAGTTTTTCAGTAACAGTTAGTAGAGCTCTCGTGCACAAAACGGTGGTACTTTCTTTAGTACCCGATTATTTTCAGCTCACGTTAGTGCTTCACCGGACTTGATTGCACATTCTGACTTTCTCTAAAGCACAGTCTGACTCGTATCCTTCACACACTTTAGCCACTGGTTTCGCTAGTCTTGACGATCCCTATCTAGTACATTGATCCTTAAGTTTATTTAAAGCTTAGAAGTATAGACCTAGTCCTTAACCCTAAATTATCACAGCTAGTATTTAAGCGTTATACTTGAGCGATAGTGGTTAGGGTTTATGTTATTTGTTACTTTATTAGAGCCCTTGTGGGTTGACACAATGACGCCGGACGGTAGCCACTGTGCGATTATCTGAGTCCCTCAACCTAAGCCTTAGAATTACATTAGTAGTGCCAGTTATGTTACACAGGCCGACGCCGGACGGTAGCCAACCACGTTATTAAAACTGTATATTAGCGGTCGACTACTATGCAGTTGAAGTTTGCTCACTGCTGGGCTTGACTGCCTGGTATCAGGATGGTTTTGGATAAGGGATTTCTCGAGATGGTTGTTCGAATCCTCACCCCTTAATCAACCGGTCTACTCAAAAATAGTGCGCCCCACGACGATGACGCCGGACGGTAGCCATCGATGCGTTAGCACTACTAAATTTATTCCAGACCCACCTACACTCTCGCCCTGGTTACTACTCACTGGACACGAGGGGGTCGATATTTGTAAGCTATTACTAAACCTAGTATTATACTATTACCTATCGATCGCCCATAGTAACTCTTATTGCCACTGTTCAAGATTTCCTTGGGAATATATTATTAGGTAAATAACCTGTTAAGATTACCTAGTTGTGTCGTACTCGCAGTTCTCAATTACACCAGCTCCGCGTTTCACGCTACCCGGTAAAAGTGAAGCCCTTGTTCCACTTGTTCTTTACGCTCAATACTAGATCCAGTTGCGTAACAATTACTAGCGAGGAAACCCGAGTGTAGGCGTTTCCTGATCTTGGACTGCTTGTCCACTGGGCTAAGGACCGAGTATAAGCACTTTTCCAGTAGGACCGCAATAAAAGATACCCAATATATCCGATGTATACGCTCTAAGTCTCCGCCCTTTCCTTAGTAACTTATATATAAACCGCAAACATAATAAAACCTAAAGGGACACGCAAGCTAAAACAGTAACATTAGCTAGGTAAGCTGTTGAATCAAAACAACCATAATAATGCCAACGTGTATCAAGACGTGCAACCGCTGATCTTACGAGTGCTAACCCAGACTGAATAACACTAAAATTAAAGTTCTTAACTACACATAGCTATTAGCCAAAATAACACTAAAATAACAAATTAGAGACTACAAAGGAAATAAATTTTGATAAACTAAATATTTGAGGGAGTGATATAATAAATATTTTAGTGAAAAATCATAAAAATTGGATTTTAACCAGGGGAATCCCTTATTAGCCTGCTAAACCCCAACACCTTTTGAGCCCACCAATGGTCCGATGCCTTCGCAGCTTAGCCTTCTTATATTCCGAAGCTAGCTACGTAATTTTATTCAACTGTATTATTTTTCTTAACTAATTTAGTCACCATTTTTGATTATTTCCAAAACATGTCCCCAAAACTCCCCAAAATTGCTTTACTTTCCCCAAAATATATTTCTCACCTTTATTTTACTCGTCCCCTACCTTTTCACTTCCCATACACTTTTTCTCACGTTCACATTTATGCTTGTAACAATGTGTTGCCGTGGAAAAAAAATTCCCTCGTGTAAAGCATATTGTCTTATGTTATATCTATATATATATAGTGATTCCCACCGACCAACCCGGCAGGCGAGCAAAGTGCTAATGTATTAGTTCCACTTAACTATTACTAAAGCTTAATTACAATTAGAAATATCATGCCTGACTAATGGCTTGCAATTAGCTTGCTTAGCACGTTTCAACTCGTATATCATTCTTACAACTGTATCAACGCTTTCCTCGCCCAAATCTTTTGATTTTATTTCACAGCCTCATGGTGTGACAGCTGAGTAACAAAACCACTAGAGACAGGGAGTCACTTACTCCGTTCCTGCTCCAGTGACCCAGTACCCCTCTGCCACCCTTTTAAACATACAGTAATGATATATAGCTTGCAAGCGAATAAATATATTATACACATTTTCATATGATATGAACAATGTATAATTAAATATAACATAAAAATAACCAACCTGCCAAGCGGTGGTAAGAAGGATGTTAAGGGGCAAGTGTCCCACTTATAAACACTCTCATAAAAGCTTCATAATCAATAATAATTGCTAGTCTAAATTACGTGAATGCTTTAGCAAATGTGAAAAGTTCATATTTTTTATTTGTGACTTAAACATGCTAACTGTTCTAGCGGTAACAACAGGTTTCTCGTTATGTAAGATAGGAAGCGAATTCCAAACCGGGGTTCTCTAACGCAAAAATTAAAACTTATGTTAGAGAGCGAATTTAACAATTCTAAGAATTCGCAACCGGGTTGGCAGCGATTATATTAAAAATTATCGGGTTAGAGTGATTTGAGAACTAGGTTTCTTTTGAGTTCCAAGAAATCTGGTTTAGAAAAGTTATTTATATAAGCGGTTGCGCAGTTAGATTAGGGCCTCAGTCGGCCTCAGAAGCTGCGCAGCCAAGGTGAGTACGGTTCAGCCGTTTATATGTATTGGTTGTATTTTGTTGTATTGTACTGAAAGAAATAAACGATATTTGTTGATAAACGGTGTCACATTAAAGCCCTAGGAATAAGTAAATAAAACACAACTGGAAATCTCAGTGGAGTATTTCGGGTGAAACGTAACGTAGTTTGTGTGTAATCTGCTGTGGGACTAAACACCCTAGGACCACGTAGGCTACATGCTAAAATTTCACCAAATTCATTCCTTTAAATTATACCCTGTTCAAAATCCCTTTCCTATTACGCCCTTTCATAAAATCCATTTTTCCTTCCTAAGTACCTTATTTTTCTTTCCACACAATCTTTTTCCACCAATATCTTTTCAACTTTTCAAATTTTTACTCTATTCTCCCATTCCTTTAAAAAACCTATTGAATTACTAACCACTCCTTCTAAAATCTTCCCAAATTTTGCTTTTCAACTTACTCCATCCCAAATTTATCATCCGATCCCTCTTCCGCTTCCACAAGACACCCTACTCCTATCGAACAATTCTCACAACTTTCCTGGAATCTTTTCTTCCCTGTTAAATTCGTATTCGCCAAAATTTCAACAACAACAAAAAAAAACAACAACAACAAAAATTTCCTAACACCTGCCTTCCCAAAACTTCATTTTGTCCTTCTATTTACCTTCTTCCCAAATTCCCTCTTCCCCTCCCCTTCCCTCTTACCCTCCCAACCCCATTTTCTTCACTTCTTCCTTTCCCACAAAGTTGCTAAAATTCCCCACTTTCTTTTTACAAAATATAACTAGCCCTCACCCTATTCCTACCAAATTTCTTTTCCGTTGACCTAGTCCTCTTGAAACCCCTTTATTTCTCTTATCTCACACCCTTCCATTCATCCCCGCCCTCATCCTTAACACTTTCCAACTTTCAAATAAAATACTCCTACCTTTCAAATTTCCTGCAAAATTCCCCAAATTTCACCATTTTAAAGATTAACTGAAACATTCCCTCAAGCCGAATTTGTTTTCCCTTTTTTCTGTGTGGTTATCGGACTCTCGCTTTACCGGGATATCATCTCTTGGTTATCCATGCTGCCATCGAAGTCGTAATTTTTGCCGTACTGCAATATTTAACAATCTTGTTTAGTTTTTCATTTATATTGCTGTATAGGGGCGGGAAGGGACGCTTTGGGTAGTAAATATCGTTCGCGTGGATAGCCCCTAGCGTAATAAATATCCACAATATATCACAAATATATAATAGGAATTTCTATGATACATTTACTAATAAGATATAGCTGGCATGCGCTAGTTAAGGAGGCACGTGGCGTGGCTTTGTACCAGGCCTGAAACGTATTGTTATATTACATATTTATTGTATAGGTTTTATTTTTCTTTCTAAATTATTACTAGTTATCTCCTTATCCACCACTGCCATCCGCCTCCCTTCCCCAACCGACCCATTTCTCTAAAATGTATAATTTCATCTAAAATGTAAAACAATTTATAGGTTTCAACTAAAACCACCAAAATTTGGCCTGTTTGATTCTTGCATCACATAGAGTCCTGACTCACAATTAATATCAAGTCGCTACTTTTCATATTCTTTCGGCATCAAGCGCATGTCGCTAATCCTAAAATTAAACCTTGCTAATATATAATAAGCAGTTTGCATTGTTTATGATCAGAATGGCACCTTTAGACGTTTAAAACATTAATAGCTATATGATGGAGTTTCGTATACTCTTGTTGATGTTCACGAGTTCATACCATTTCTCTCGAAAATGAAAGAGTACAGAATACGAATTTTTTACAAAAGTAGAACCATAGCTCAATTTTAGCAGCATTTTTCTTCCAAAAATATTCTTTAATTCTGCGGATTTATGAATATTCAGCAGTATGACTTTCACAAAATAATACAGGGTTTTATCTATATCAAACAAAACAAGAAGAACGTAATTTTGCCTTCCCAACTACCGTTTTCCTAAATACTAGCTTCTATATTTACCAAGCGCTTTTGCGAACTTAGTTTTAATTTCGACTTTGTGAATTTAATTTACCGATTTTATGGATTTTTGATTTATGATTGATTGGATTATATACCTAGCTAGCACGCAGTGCTCTATCCGAATTTTAAAGCGAACGTTCACAATTCTTACGGAATTTGTTCTGTATTTATTGGTTCTATATTGGTTTCATCTCTCATTGCGGATCTGTAAGTGAATACCTGGCATTGACTTCTGGAACAGCAACAAACTTAGCGAATTCTACACCCATTCCTGCAAAAATTAACGTTGAGTCACAACTATACTACACAAACAGGTACTTACTACGTTATTAATTTACTTTATTTCTACTAATTTTCTCAAGTAAAGCTGAGAGAGTACGGGTGTAACCTAATCATAACCAAGTATTAATTATAGCACGTACCTAGCTAGCGGTCCGAAATCAGGAACGTTAAAATAATGAATTACTGGTGTAAACCTAAGACCCTAGGATAAGGTAATTAAATAAACTACGGGTCTAGCCCTCCGGAAGGCTACGTACAAACCCACAAGGGAAGTAATAGTTATCAGGATTCATCGGTAGCCGTCCGGATACTGTTGGCTCTAAGGAAACTAATAGCGTAAATGTAAGAAAAAGGTTAAGATACTCAGATATCCGGAAGGCTTCGTACAAACCTCACAAGAGGAATTGCGTAAAATCTAACCTAACGTGAAATAGAAGTCAAGCACTTAGAATAATAGTGCGCTCAACCCTGAGTTTGAGAAAAATAAATAAAGGACGGCTCACTCAACGAAAATCGAAGTGAAACACTGAAATCTAAACAAAATCATAGCGGTGCCTTTAATAAACGAGTGGCAAAAATATTCACCATTGGCAAGGCATATATATATTTAATATGGGCTACACTGGTTCGGTTGTGTTTATTAATTTCATTGTTAAGGATGTTGCGGTCGAAATTTGGCCAATTGCTAATGTTGCGAATAATGGCTTGATTTTTAATCTTAATAAAGGTGGGAGTTAAACTTTTGTCGATGCATTCGTTCAGAAATTGTTTGTGAGCCTGGCATTTGGTGTAGTTTAAGAAGGCCTTTTTGCAGGGCCGACAATATTTTAACAGTTTAGAGGTTGTATTTAGAGCGTAAGCCTGTTATTATTCCGGAAGGGAATTGGGCTTTAATTAATTGGTTAACGGCAGAAAGGGCGAGGGTGTGATATAGTGGCCGAAACTATCAAGATCACTAAGTGTAATGTTTATTAGAAAAGAAGTAAGCCAACAAATTGAAATAAAGAAAACGTAGGTATATACTGACCTTATACTGACCTTCTTCCCATGGTCATCGTTGTAGTTTGTTTTTTGACATCATTGTTGAGTGACACCATGGGAGAATCGACGGAACCAACCCTGTTGATTCCCGCTATGTTTGTCCTGAAAACATATTTCGGCGCAGCAGCACAAACCCCTATTGCAGAACACCAGATCGGTGGAGTCGTGACTTGAATGACTGAACAGTGTCCGCAGAAACTACCCACTCAGGAAGGTTATTCCAAAACGTAATATGGCGGTTTGTAAAGCTATATCGCCTGCAGTCAATGCGTGGAGGGTTTTTTGGATATCGTCGGTTCTGGTGTCCTCTTAGGTGTCGCGCTGAAGGCATGTCGTAAAATATATTTTCATCGATAGATAACAGACCATTAGTTAATCTGAACATCATTATTAGATCCGATCGAAGTCTACGGGTTTCTAGGCTTTGCAGTCCCAAGGCTTCCAGTCGCTGTTCATAATTTAAGTGAGAAATCGATGGTAAAATTTTTGTTGCGCGCCGTTGCACTTTTTCCAAGGCGTTAACATCACGCTGCAAATGCGATGTCCAGACGGTGGTGGCATATTCGAGTTTAGGACGCACTAATGATTTATACAGTATGTTAAAAGAACGCGGAACCATGTTGTGAAAAGATCGGCGTATTAGAGCTACCGTTTTGGATGCATTTGCAGCTATGTTGGTACAATGAGACGAATATTTCAAGTCTGATGATATGGTGACTCCCAAGTATTTAGCAGTGTTTACGATTGGCAACATATTACCATCTAGATTATACTCATGCATAGGATTATTAAAGCCGACATGAAGTAATGCGCATTTATTTACATTAAATAGCATTAAGTTATCCCGCGCCCATGCAGCTATTCCATCTATGTCATTTTGGAAGGCGGTACAATCCAATAGTGGGATTTTCTTGTTTAAATAGCGGTAAATAGCGATGTCGTCCGCAAATTTTTTAATACTGGCACCTGTATACTCATCAATATCGTTGATAAAAATATTAAATAACACCGGTCCCAGAACGGAGCCTTGTGGTACTCCACTTCCCACGCGACAAATCTCCGACTTAGTGTTTTCTATGCTTACGTATTGATGCCTATCTGTTAGAAATGAGTTGATCCATTTATGTATATGCCCTGTGATGCCATATCTATTAAGTTTCCATAGAAGCCTGCGATGCGACACCTTGTCGAACGCTTTTGCCATATCTAATAATACGACGTCTACTGCATCAAGTCGATCGACAATTTTTGTTATATCGTCAGTAAACTGTAAGCATATTGATATATATGAGCAGCTACTTGTGAAATGCAACTATATACTAACTCGTTCATTGTGAGCGTTGGCATGTGGAAAGTACAAATTAGATGTTAATCGCACAACCAGCGAAAGTGGAGAAAAAACGCCTTTGGAACGCCTTACGCACTTTGGAAAATTTAACCATCAAACACCTAAACCCGAGCCTTAATGACATCTCAGCGTTAAAGCCATTGTTGTTGTTCTATAATTAGTTTCTACGGCTTATTTATTTCTGCTGTATTTTGTACTTTTACTATTATTTGCTTTCATTATTTTCTAAGAACTGAGTTTAATTTTCAGTTCCTCTGGCTCTGACGTTGGTACGCTGAGCAGCGACCGAAATATCAGCAATTCCAAGAGCAACAACACTACTATCCCGCTTTCGGACGACAGTAACCCTAATCCCGAGCCTACTACTCAAATCGCAACTACTATTCCTAACACAGATTCATCGGAATCTAATAAAGGTCCTATTGCGTCGACCCCAATCCGGGCTTTACCGCCCACCATCGGATTCGGTGTCACGCCGTTATCTTCGGTTGGCGCCATATCCCGACGTACTGTAACGAGCGACCAAACTGAAACAGGAACGGATAGCGAAGACACTACGGATACCGCGGGACTAAATAAAAATATCATGTAATTGTGTTTCTATTGTTTACATGGCCTATAGCCCTACGGCCTAATAATATTATCAGTTTCCTCAGTCTCTTTAAAGTTTCAGAAAGGCAATAATACCATCGCAAAACATTAAGTTTAATGTAAAAGTTATTTTTAATGCATTTTAAATCCACTATACCTTCATTTCTTCCTTCATCTGTTCCTTCATGCTATATATAAATTTCGAAGACCAAGTTCCGGATCCGGTTTAAATGGACGGTCCGGTTGCTGGTTCCGGTTCCGGCAAATTTCGGTTCCGGTTATTCACTGATGTATATATATATATATGGCTATGGTAATTCCCACCAACCACCCGGAATAACAGCATTTCGGGGTATTTAATCTAAACTTTCCGACGGGATCTGTAATAAATGGTTTCACAAATCTAATAAATATTTACTGCCGAGAAATAAAAATATCCTAAGAATAAACAGTGCCCTAAAATGCCGCTGCAAATTTGTTTTAGTATTATTTCACTGCCTCATGGTATAGCTGCACAAACGGAAACCCACCGCCTCAAGAATATTCTACCCGATTTTGAAGTGATGACCAACCGCCCGCACAACTACCCTACACATTTATAACAGACAATATAAAAAGAAACAGAAAGGAAGGCATTAACACAACAGTGTAGGAACAATTAAAAACAAACTCACATATATTAATGTAGATATAAATGAGTACACAAATGTAACACCTATACCAAGACCACGCAGAAGGTAAGGAACAGGACAGTTAGTGGGGTGAGTCACCCACTACGAACCAAGAATATTGTTTTGGCTAAACGTAAGTCAACCACGACAGTATTTCAATAATCTATCCAAATTCACCTCATTTAGTTTACGAGAAAATAGCTTAGTGTCACGAACATTAACAACATCACTGCGTAAGCTGTTCCAAACTTTGATAACTCTAATTGCGAAGAATGTTTGACGTGTTGATTTATTTGATCTTGGAAGATGTAACTGAAAACTGTGTCCTCGAGGTATAGATTGTTTTAGTTTGAAAAACTTGGCAAAATCAAGTCCAATCTGTGAGCGCACTATTTTAAAACACACAATGAGATCATTTCGTAGCCGTCGAAGTTTCAGCGAATCTAGAGTTTACGCTGAAGAAGTATACTGTTGTAATCAGCTCTTGCGAAGTTACATCGATTAAAAAGTCGTCTAGTGAAATATCGTTGAACATTTTCGAGTTTATCGATATCTCCCAAGACAGCCGGATTCCACACGGGAGAACTATACTCTAATATAGGCAGAACATAACTCTTATACGACATCAATAGTACATACAGTGTTTGCAAAACGAAAACAAACTACATATTTATTGTATAGGTTTTATTTTTCTTTCTAAATTATTACTAGTTATCTCCTTATCCACCACTGCCATCCGCCTCCCTTCCCCAACCGACCCATTTCTCTAAAATTTATAATTTCATCTAAAATGTAAAACAATTTATAGGTTTCAACTAAAACCACCAAAATTTGGCCTGTTTGATTCTTGCATCACATAGAGTCCTGACTCACAATTAATATCAAGTCGCTACTTTTCATATTCTTTCGGCATCAAGCGCATGTCGCTAATCCTAAAATTAAACCTTGCTAATATATAATAAGGAGTTTGCATTGTTTATGATCAGAATGGCACCTTTAGACGTTTAAAACATTAATAGCTATATGATGGAGTTTCGTATACTCTTGTTGATGTTCACGAGTTCATACCATTTCTCTCGAAAATGAAAGAGTACAGAATACGAATTTTTTACAAAAGTAGAACCATAGCTCAATTTCAGCAGCATTTTTCTTCCAAAAATATTCTTTAATTCTGCGGATTTATGAATATTCAGCAGTATGACTTTCACAAAATAATACAGGGTTTTATCTATATGAAACAAAACAAGAAGAACGTAATTTTGCCTTCCCAACTACCGTTTTCCTAAATACTAGCTTCTATATTTACCAAGCGCTTTTCCGAACTTAGTTTTAATTTCGACTGTGCGAATTTAATTTACCGATTTTATGGATTTTTGATTTATGATTGATTGGATTATATACCTAGCTAGCACGCAGTGCTCTATCCGAATTTTAAAGCGAACGTTCACAATTCTTACGGAATTTGTTCTGTATTTATTGGTTCTATATTGGTTTCATCTCTCATTGCGGATCTGTAAGTGAATACCTGGCATTGACTTCTGGAACAGCAACAAACTTAGCGAATTCTACACCCATTCCTGCAAAAATTAACGTTGAGTCACAACTATACTACACAAACAGGTACTTACTACGTTATTAATTTACTTTATTTCTACTAATTTTCTCAAGTAAAGCTGAGAGAGTACGGGTGTAACCTAATCATAACCAAGTATTAATTATAGCACGTACCTAGCTAGCGGTCCGAAATCAGGAACGTTAAAATAATGAATTACTAGTGTAAACCTAAGACCCTAGGATAAGGTAATTAAATAAACTACGGGTCTAGCCCTCCGGAAGGCTACGTACAAACCCACAAGGGAAGTAATAGTTATCAGGATTCATCGGTAGCCGTCCGGATACTGTTGGCTCTAAGGAAACTAATAGCGTAAATGTAAGAAAAAGGTTAAGATACTCAGATATCCGGAAGGCTTCGTACAAACCTCACAAGAGGAATTGCGTAAAATCTAACCTAACGTGAAATAGAAGTCAAGCACTTAGAATAATAGTGCGCTCAACCCTGAGTTTGAGAAAAATAAATAAAGGACGGCTCACTCAACGAAAATCGAAGTGAAACACCGAAGTCTAAACAAAATCATAGCGGTGCCTTTAATAAACGAGTGGCAAAAATATTCACCATTGGCAAGGCATATATATATATATTTAATATGGGCTACACTGGTTCGGTTGTGTTTATTAATTTCATTGTTAAGGATGTTGCGGTCGAAATTTGGCCAATTGCTAATGTTGCGAATAATGGCTTGATTTTTAATCTTAATAAAGGTGGGAGTTAAACTTTTGTCGATGCATTCGTTCAGAAATTGTTTGTGAGCCTGGCATCTGGTGTAGTTTAAGAAGGCCTTTTTGCAGGGCCGACAATATTTTAACAGTTTAGAGGTTGTATTTAGAGCGTAAGCCTGTTATTATTCCGGAAGGGAATTGGGCTTTAATTAATTGGTTAACGGCAGAAAGGGCGAGGGTGTGATGTAGTGGCCGAAACTATCAAGATCACTAAGTGTAATGTTTATTAGAAAAGAAGTAAGCCAACAAATTGAAATAAAGAAAACGTAGGTATATGAGCAGCTACTTGTGAAATGCAACTATATACTAACTCGTTCATTGTGAGCGTTGGCATGTGGAAAGTACAAATTAGATGTTAATCGCACAACCAGCGAAAGTGGAGAAAAAACGCCTTTGGAACGCCTTACGCACTTTGGAAAATTTAACCATCAAACACCTAAACCCGAGCCTTAATGACATCTCAGCGTTAAAGCCATTGTTGTTGTTCTATAATTAGTTTCTACGGCTTATTTATTTCTGCTGTATTTTGTACTTTTACTATTATTTGCTTTCACTATTTTTAGAACTGAGTTAATTTTCAGTTCCTCTGGCTCTGACGTTGGTACGCTGAGCAGCGACCGAAATATCAGCAATTCCAAGAGCAACAACACTACTATCCCGCTTTCGAACAGTAACCCTAATCCCGAGCCTACTACTCAAATCGCAACTACTATTCCTAACACAGATTCATCGGAATCTAATAAAGGTCCTATTGCGTCGACCCCAATCCGGGCTTTACCGCCCACCATCGGATTCGGTGTCACGCCGTTATCTTCGGTTGGCGCCAAATCCCGACGTACTGTAACGAGCGACCAAACTGAAACAGGAACGGATAGCGAAGACACTACGGATACCGCGGGACTAAATAAAAATATCATGTAATTGTGTTTCTATTGTTTACATGGCCTATAGCCCTACGGCCTAATAATATTATTAGCTTCCTCAGTCTCTTTAAAGTTTCAGAAAGGCAATAATACCATCGCAAAACATTAAGTTTAATGTAAAAGTTATTTTTAATGCATTTTAAATCCACTATACCTTCATTTCTTCCTTCATCTGTTTTACTATATATAAATTTCGAAGACCAAGTTCCGGATCCGGTTTAAATGGACGGTCCGGTTGCTGGTTCCGGTTCCGGCAAATTTCGGTTCCGGTTATTCACTGATGTATATATATATATATATGGCTATGGTAATTCCCACCAACCACCCGGCATAACAGCATTTTGGGGTATTTAATCTAAACTTTCCGACGGGATCTGTAATAAATGGTTTCACAAATCTAATAAATATTTACTGCCGAGAAATAAAAATATCCTAAGAATAAACAGTGCCCTAAAATGCCGCTGCAAATTTGTTTTAGTATTATTTCACTGCCTCATGGTATAGCTGCACAAACGGAAACCCACCGCCTCAAGAATATTCTACCCGATTTTGAAGTGATGACCAACCGCCCGCACAACTACCCTACACATTTATAACAGACAATATAAAAAGAAACAGAAAGGAAGGCATTAACACAACAGTGTAGGAACAATTAAAAACAAACTCACATATATTAATGTAGATATAAATGAGTACACAAATGTAACACCTATACCAAGACCACGCAGAAGGTAAGGAACAGGACAGTTAGTGGGGTGAGTCACCCACTACGAACCAAGAATATTGTTTTGGCTAAACGTAAGTCAACCACGACAGTATTTCAATAATCTATCCAAATTCACCTCATTTAGTTTACGAGAAAATAGCTTAGTGTCACGAACATTAACAACATCACTGGGTAAGCTGTTCCAAACTTTGATAACTCTAATTGCGAAGAATGTTTGACGTGTTGATTTATTTGATCTTGGAAGATGTAACTGAAAACTGTGTCCTCGAGGTATAGATTGTTTTAGTTTGAAAAACTTGGCAAAATCAAGTCCAATCTGTGAGCGCACTATTTTAAAACACACAATGAGATCATTTCGTAGCCGTCGAAGTTCCAGCGAATCTAGAGTTTACGCTGAAGAAGTCTACTGTTGTAATCAGCTCTTGCGAAGTTACATCGATTAAAAAGTCGTCTAGTGAAATATCGTTGAACATTTTCGAGTTTATCGATATCTCCCAAGACAGCCGGATTCCACACGGGAGAACTATACTCTAATATAGGCAGAACATAACTCTTATACGACATCAATAGTACATAAAGTGTTTGCAAAACGAAAACAAACTACATATTTATTGTAGCATACGCTTTCATACAAACTTCAGTAATATGTAACGAGGGTTTCAGCGCATAATGTAAGATAACACCTAAATCCTTAAAATTGTCTATAGTTTGTAAATGGTTGTCGAAAATTGTATACTGAAATATGGTATGTTGGACCTAATAAACTGAATAGCGACACATTTGGAGAAGGAAATACTCATTCCCTATTCAGTTGACCACGACGATATTTCTGATAATGTATTTTGAAGGTCTTAACAATCATTAGCAGTTTGGATAGTGCGATAAACCTTAACGTCATCAGCAAAAAGTTTAAGCTGGACTCCTAAACTGCTAACAGACAAGTCATTAATAAAAAATATTGGACCCAAAACAGAGCCTTGAGGAACACCCGAAGTTACTCTAGTGGCGGTCGAGGAGGAGTTCCATACTATAGCCTTTTGAAATCAACCTGATAGGTGGTTTGCAATCCACGACGAAAGGTATCCTCTACTACCATGTTTATGCAACCTAAACAACACTTAGGAGTGTGAAACAGTGTCAAAAGCTTTAGAAAAATCTATATAGACAACGTGCACACTATCTCCCGAATCAACAGGAAGTGCAATAATTAAGCATTTCCAATAATTGAGTACGTACAAGTAGAGCGCCCAGATACAAACCCATGTTGTGGTTCATTAAGCTTCTTATTCTCATTTAGAAAGCTTACAATCTTATCTCTTATTATTTTCTCCATAACCCGGCAAGCAACACTGTTAACGAAATGGGTCTATGGTTATGAGGATCACTACGGTCGCCTTTTTTGAAAATAGGACGAACATCAGCTAATTTCCACGCAGTGGGAACAACACAATGAAACATGGACAGTTTCTTTTCTTTTTCTTTGCTAACAATAGACGAATATTGTGAGGATAACGAATTGATCGATTTCTATTGGAAACAAATGGTAAAAACGTGACATACTGCAATGTAAAACAGAACAGAAAGTATCCCAAATCTGATTTACACAGGTAGACCCGTAAAACACGTCATTCCATTGTTTGCTGACCACAACGTTATTAAATTGGTCCCAATTCGCTCTTCCATAATTAAAAAAACGATTAGTTGTTACAGTTGAGGTTTGGGCTAGATAGATTATACCAAAATCTACCGAACAGTGATCACTGGTTGAAAAGTTCTCAGCAACAGTTACATTGCAGACATCTAAGCATGACTTCGAAGCACAAAGGGCTAAAACAGAATTCCCATGAGTAGGGCTAATAACAAACTGCGAAAAGCCACACTTAATAATAAAATCAAGGAATAAGTTTGCTGAGACACCGGACGCCGTATGACTAGTCCAGCAAATTGTACGGAAGTTAAAATCACCTAAAAAGGTTACAATATAAGCAACTTCACATAATTACTCAAGTACCTCCATTAAGGACAACGTAGAGAACTCAGATGCATTAGGAGGCTATGACAACAGATAACCCTATGAACATTTTCAAGCTGAAGATCAATGGCAATGACTTGAACACCAGGGACGTTAGTATGACTAACTCTGTTATATTAACAGATTTTTCAGCTAGTATTGCAACACCACCGCCGATTCTATCTTCTCTATCGCAACGCTCTACTTAACTGGTATACCGTAACAAATTATACCATCGGTACGTAATCGACGGCTGTAGCCAGGTTTCAGTCACTACACACAATGAGAATTTTTTCTCAGTCAGCAAAGCTTGCAGTTCATCTAACTTATTACAAAGACTGCGAATTCATTAACTTACAGCATAGGTGGCTTGAGTAACGGTATAATAAGTGGCTGGAACCGAACCGTTATCTAATCAGTTATTGGCGTATTCTATTAATTTTAAATAAACATTCTAACTTTGGCTGTTTCTGGAACCATATTTCGGCTTTAATAAAACAGTAGCGCCGAATGCGTCGGATAAAAATCTCATAAATTCAGTAGTAGCGCACCAAGCAAAAGTGTTGCGATTGTCCACGGCACACTACTGGCCACGCGTACCGACACCACATCTTCGAGTGACGAATCCCGTCCCATTTTATAATGTCATAGCCGTCATAAAAAGTACTGTCCACCCTACCCTCACCAAAAGATAAAAATATAACAGGTGGCCCCTAAAATTAAGTAGGTGTCATAAGGTCGAAAACCATCCCAACCTTTATTTTTAAGCTATTTCGGGTTCCTAAGCCCCCGGGAAGACCTAGCTAGGCGGGTTCACCCATTTCACGTCCATGGCAATATCTGGTAGCCCATCCCCCTTTTCAGTTTTTTTTCTAGAATCAATGGGGGTTTTTGGAAGTTTCCAGAACATTCCAGAAGCATGATTCACAGGTCACGTGATTAATGCAACTCTTACCTAATTGGTCGAATCAATGTGATTTTGTAGTTTTAGTTATGTCTAATTTAGTTTTGTTTACCTAGAGTTGGTCGTCGAGTCGTGTTAGGCTGCTCCTGATTTTACTTCCTTGTTGTTTCATGGTTACACGCAAAGCATGGCGTTTAATATTAGCAGGAAATAACCGGAACCAAAATTTACTGGAACCGGAACCGTCCATTTAAACCGGATCCGGAATCTTGTCTTCGAAATTTATATATATATAATATAGTAAAACAGATGAAGGAAGAAACTAAGGTATAGTGGATTTAAAATGCATTAAAAATAACTTTTACATTAAACTTAATGTAATGCGATGGCATTATTGCCTTTCTGAAACTTTAAAGAGACTGAGGAAGCTAATAATGTTTATTTATCGATTAATATGTCGGTTTTTGGACACCCAGAGCAAAAAATGCCTTCCACTGTACACCGTTGCGTATACTGTGTCAAATTGAATGTGCTTACAACGCATTAAGCGTAGAATAAACACATTCGCTCTGTCCCCAGTCGCCTCCTTTTACTACACATACGTTTGTTACATGTTGTTCTGTAGGAAACGTGAAATTGTTGGTTTATATGATTCCAAGACAAATTGTCAAGAAGGGAGTTTCTCGATACGTTGCAGATAACGTTACTTTACCTCAATTTAGCCCGATTTACAAAGTTTACAAGCGCACTGATTGGTGCTTGACGCAATTTGTTTTATCAAAGCATACGCTAAGTACTTCTACGTAAGTCATACTCTGTTATCCAGTTAGACCGGTTTAATTCAACGTAATCGGGACACTTCTGAATGTGTAAAATAGCTGCTACAAGCATCGACCTGGCTTTGATTTGTTAACAAACTCCTGCAGTTTATTATGAAAAATTCCTACTGAAATTATGTGCCCTACTTACGTTTCACACGGCAAATAGCTTAGTTAATCGTTTCTTTTGCTTGGTTGTATTGGTGCTTGATCATTGTATAATATATATTACATATGTTTGGATCAGAGATGAAGCAAAATGGAAAATTTCATACATAATTTTTAAACCGGAATTCCGGTTCCGGTATGGTTTTTGCCCTTTGCCGGAATCGCAACCGGAACAGGATTTTCGCAGGAACCGGAATTCCGTTACTCCCTGGCTTATAGTTAGAGGAGGTTAGGTACCTACGAGTGATCCTAGATAAGAAATTAATGTGGGATAAACATTTGGAAAATGCATGCAGCAAGGCGATACGGAATCTAATGGTATGTAGAACTTTTGCAGGGCGTAATTTTGGCGCGAGATCTAAATACCTCACGTATCTATATGAAATGATAGTATTGAGTGGTATGATGCTTGAGGTTTCGGTTTGGTGGCATAGAACCATCATAGAGGCTGTTCGGAAGAAACTAACGGGCGTTCAGAGACTACCTCTCCTGATTATCACGGGATGCTTGAGACAAATTCCAACGGAGGGTATGGAAACTATCCTGTGACTTTTGCCAATAGAGAAAAGATGCTTGCAAGCAGCGATATTGGATTACTGCAGACTCAAAGGTATTGAATCTTGGAAATCTTTAAATGTTAAAGGGAATACAGTAATTGAAAAAGTGACCCCACAGCTTGTAACAGAGGCAAACATGTCTCTTGATCAATATTGCAAGACGTTCTGAGGATAAGAACTGGGACAATGTAACCACTGATAGAATCGAGGCAAGCAACATTTTCTCTCTGAATTCCATGGACATAAACTGCTTCACTGATGGTTTTAAGATATTGCATGATAAAGACAATATCGGATCTGGGGCTGGCGTTTTCATCCCTGGACATAGCAACATAGGTTATACCCCTTGGTAAGAATTGTACGGTTTTTCAAACAAAAATATTAGCGAATGAAAATTGCGTCTCTTACTTAAGAGGAACGGGGGTAAAGAAGAAAACTATTAACATCTACAGTGAAAGCCCTAGATAACAACTTGGATCGAATGATATTTATAAAGTGTTGTAACAAGGAGTTGCAGCAACTTGGAAAGTCAAAATTTGTTATCCTCGATATAGTGGGTGTATGGGGAACGAAATTGCGGACGATCTAGCAAAAAAGTAGCTTCCATGGGCTACATAGGCCCGGAGCCGGCTGTTGGTTGGGCGTTCAAAACTTTGTCCGCTTGGGTTAAGGATCGTATTTGGGAAAATGGAGGCTGGTCAAGAAGAGGATTGATATAGCCTGTTGGCTCCTCACCTGGCATTGTCTCTTGAAAAAACATAAATGTATTATGGGACTTGTTGAGGATAGATCCTGTGAGTGGTGTCATGTAGCAGATGGTACCGCATCGAGGTGGGACATTCAATATAGGACTCCGGCAGTGATTTTGGACACAGTCAAACCGAAGTAAAATGCATAAGAAGTTATTCTTACCTGATGAATACTGCGATATTATGACAAGATGTCAGTACAAAAAGGTTTTACCATTACGAACATGTTAAATCCAGGTATTGGCGTTAAAAGCTTCCGCAAAATCAACTTAAACGCACTAAGAATATAGCAGGCCGGAAAGTAGCGTTGTACCATTTAAAGACGAAATTCAGTGGATTCGTTCGTACGTAGACATACCACCACTCGAAATTCATTTAATCCAAACAAAGATTGGGGGCCGTTGACTGCCATCTAATCATCGAGTGATGGTTGTGCGAACCACACAGATACTCCTTGAGTAGTTAAGTTGCAAGAGCGACCTATCAAAACCAGTAAATATGATAATGTCCACAAAACGCTGTTATACATTGGTCGATATTTGCAAAAGTTTAGCATAGGGTTCGAAATGATCGGTGATCAGATTTATATTTAGCCACATCAAGACATACGTAGCAGTATATTTACGGCTAGAAGAGGTATATATTGTTTATTAAGGTCTGAAATCTGATATTTCCGTGTTGTGTGACTATTCTTGTAGGGTTGCCTAAATGAGTGGTTCGAACACGCTCCGAGCAACAAGTGTCTAAATTCATATTTGGTGCCCTACGTGCCACAAACCGAAAATTTCGCGAAAGCAATTACACAGAAATGTACCCTAGATCAGAAATTTTTGCACCTTTTCTGTGCAATCTGCACTTTTGAAATGATTGGGTTCACTTTTCATTTTAGGCCAAAAGTGGAATTTTCACTTTTTGTTTTGGGCCAAAATTTGAGAAAAATGACCCAAAAAGCGCAAGATTTTTTAACATATGAAAGTTTGGTACTTTATAGGTTTCAAAGTGGATCAAAACTAAGCCCTAAGCCACGTAACCAACTCAAGCCGCAAATGGTAGAGACCCTCATGCGCATGAGCTTGAACGCGGAGAAGTTGGTAGGATTTAGACCACGCGGCTTAAAAGGAAACATAAGTTCGTCAAGGTCAGCTGCAGCACAACGTTTTACAAGCCTTGAGAACATCGAAGATGACTTTGAAGGATTTTCCGGAGATGAGTTCGACGTCAAGTATTCCGATGAAAAGGACTTCGGCGAGAAACTGATGTAAACAACAACAACTTTGCCCGTTCCCCTCCCCCCTCAAAACTTGCACTTTGGATGAAGGGGATTGCACAAATTGACAAAAAGTGCAGTGATAAAACCCTTCCATAGATAGTATGCTATATATGAGCAAAAAGGCATCTGAATCTATTTTGACGGTATAAAAGTAGCCAAAGTGGAAACAAAATGCTTATTTTATTGTCACTCAGCCAATACTTGCCAAGAGGTCTTCAATTGTCGTTATTGTTACAAGAGCTATTTTCATGTCTACCTAGCGATATGAGCTTGGTAACGAAGGAATGTAAAAACAGCCGAAAAGTTGGGATGGGGTTCGAATCGTCGACATCCAGCCTCTGGATCCGCAAGGATACTCTGTACCAACTGAGCTATCTCTGCACGTCATCACAATATATATAAAGAAAGCTGCTATATTCGACATGGGTCCGTCGTTCAGTAACCCCTGCAACGCCTTTGATTTTGTATATATTTTATACATAATGCTATATATATATTTTATTTCCACATACATAAGCAGGCGGCACACATTTAGACAAGAATTTCGGGGGCACAGACTTATGATTGTGGGTTCCGCAAGGCCAGCAGTAGTATCCGACCTCCCCAGTATCCATGTTAGGGGAGATATTTTTCATTTCGGCTTAGCGTTAGTAATGGCGATGAAGGGGTGTGAATAACAGCCTACGGAATGTTGGGTTGGGGATTCCAACCCACGACCTCACGTCTTTCGATCCGCAAACTAGCGCTCTACCGACTGATTTTGCCCGTCATCAGCACATATGAAGCTGCTATATTCGATAGTTATAAAAATCAGCTGGGATTAAGCGGCGTAAAATTTTGCAGCGACACCGAACACTGTTGACCAGTATTACTCATAATAATCGTAACTCTTTATTCTACAGTTTAGATTTCGCTGTCAAATTTTGTTCGAGCGCATCCAACAGCTACAAGCCCGCTAATAATGCAGTTATTCAACGAGGGTTTGAATTACCGTTAACAACCGGAACCACTGACTGCAGGTAACCAGGTCCATGAAATCATGTGTTCGGTTAATTGTTACAGAACATGGCCCATGCTTAACGTCCAGAAATTTCATTAAGGAGCTCGGCCAAACCGGTACGACGAAAGTATATTCTGCGCCGTATCATCACCTAGCCAATGGGTTGGCCGAATGGGTGATACCATACACTCAAAGTGATACTTAAATAGACAATCGAATTAATTCCGGATCAGTGGAACAAATTTATCGAACCGGCCTGTTTCGCATACCTAACGTCAGCTCCCGGTTTGACGGGCCAAATGCAGTTATTTATTATGGCAGGTAGGGATAACCGAGCAAAAACCCAATATACCCACACATGTTCACAACAACCGACAAATGTTACACGGCACGTTTTGGATAAACTATTCTGGGTCGTCGAGGTACGATTCCCAAATCTCAAAATGGCTCGGGTTGGTAGCGCGAAACAAACATCAAAATGGCACGAAATAAACAATTTGGTGGTAGTCCCGGGGATTTCTCTATACGAAGCAAAATTACGACGGTGCCAACATTAAACGAGGCGACAGGCTGCGCCCGATGTCTACTTTTATGGCAAATGCGAGGGGTCGTGGAACAGCGACAGCCAAACCAGGTTCCTGATGAAATTATGGGTGAATTGTGATCGATTCTACTTTTGGTTCTACCAACCTTGCGTGGGTGTAGACGATTATCGACCTGAAGCATTACGATATTGTCCATAATGCGTGAAAATATACACAGCCGATGAGTGACTAAAGCAAACGATCATACACAATCTTACGCACACAACTTGAAAGTAATAAGCTAGTTTTCTTGTTAAAAATTCGTATTTGTTTTAACTCGAATGTAATTCTGACATATTATTGATCTCAGAAGCATCATCGGTCCACGGTCTTAAAATTGGAAGCTCTTGTTGTAAAAGGAAAACCGGCGTTGTGTAACTGCTGTATCTAAACACGCAGAGCAGTAAAATAACGTTTATTAACAGGAATAATACGACAGTTGGATAGCAAAAGTCTAAGGCGTTTCTCCCATATCTATTACACGCAAGCATTTATATACTTTTCCGCAGTACATCTAGAAACGTCTACATCGAACATCATGTTTACGTCATATTCGCGAACATTCTTACACATGCGCGTAGCTAGTTAATCAGTTGTTGTTCGCCGATTGCGCTCGTCACAACAGTAACATAGTAATTTCAAAATGTGTAGTATAATATTTTGTAATACTATGCGTAACCTGGTACATTATATACATGCACAAGTATACAGGACCCTACATAGGATATATATATGACTGATTAACAACAAATAACTCTCAGCTGTGATTAGGTTCATGAACATATCTAAATAATTGTGGCCTATTTTGCCTCTTGGGTAACTTAAGCCAATCGGCCTAAGTTACCCATCTGCATAAACGAGTCAAAATAGGCCATATCTGTTTCATTTTATCAATGCGTTTTAGAGTACGTATCTTTGTTGTGTACTGGCATTTATATAGTACTATATATTATGGTGCGAAATTATTAAAAATCGGCCCCAGGCAAACGTGTTTACGCGAACTACGACCAAGCGGCGCTGATTGAAGCTAAGCGGCTCGTGGTACAGCGAAAATTGTCAGAACGGAAAGCTATTGCGCGCATTCAAACAACAAGAAATATGACTATTTCACGCTGCAAATTGCAAAGCGTTCTTAAAACTCGCCACGACAAAACGGTGGGTGCTCCGGCGACTTTCAGTGCTATTAACGAGAACGCCCTGATTAAAAGTTTAAAACGACATCGCGCGTAATCACTAATCGTGTCTGCAGCAATTTGAGTGTTGCTCGAGCGAAGCTCAGGTATATATAAGTGGACATAATTTGGAAAAGTTTAACCTTGTTGAATTTATAATCATTTGGTGTAAATAGTTACTGTACTATGAATGATAGTGGCGATCAAAAATTCTAGGAATTGCTATTTTATACTTAGCTACTAGCAGTCGAGGTTTTTTTGGCATTTTGGTTAGAATTGTCGGCACGCTATGAAGAGTGCTCTGATAGGAGGAAAGTGTATATTGTGGCGATCACAACAGACAATGTTAGCTTATTATTCATGATTTTGAATTTCGTATGTTGAACTATTTATTTGGAAAATTTGTTTTTATCTAAATTGAATAGTAATAGTTTTATGCCAATGAATGGTGCGACTGTGACGGAATTTCGATGTTTCTCCTGGTA
>JASANE010010616.1:0-33853 GCA_030248225.1 Trileptium ribeirensis
TGCTTATTTTAGACAATATATAAAAATAGTATAATAATACTTAAAATCATTTCAGATATATAGAAAATATATAAATAATACTTAAAATTATTTTAGACAAATATATAAAAATAGATAAATAATACTTAAAATTATTTTAGACAATATATAAAAATAGATAAATATGAAAATCAATTAGCAATATATAAAAATAGATAAATAATACTTAAAATTATTTTTAGACAATGTATAAAAATAGATAAATAATACTTAAAATTATTTTAGACAATATATAAAAATAGATAAATAATACTTAAAATTATTTCAGACAATATATAAAAATAGATAAATAATACTTAAAATTATTTTAGACAATATATAAAAATAGACAAATAATACATTAAAATTATTTTAGACAATATATAAAAATAGATAAAAAATACTTAAAATTATTTTAGACAATATATAGAAAAATAGATAAATAATACTTAAAATTATTTCAGACAATATATAAAAATAGATAAATAATACTTAAAATTATTTTAGACAATATATAAAAGTCGATAAATAATACTTAAAATTATTTTAGACAATATATAAAAATAGATAAATAATACTTAAAATTATTTTAGACAATATATAAAAATAGATAAATAATACTTAAAATTATTTTAGACAATATATAAAAATAGATAAATAATACTTAAAATTATTTTAGACAATATATAAAAATAGATAAATAATACTTAAAATTATTTTTAGCACAATATATAAAAATAGATAAATAATACTTAAAATTATTTTAGAAATATATAAAAAATAAATAAATAATACTTAAAATTATTTCAACTCAACAGAAAAATAAATAAATAATACTTAAAAATTATTTTAGACAATATATAAAAAATAAATAAAAGATTAAAATTATTTTAGAACAATATATATAAAAATAAATAAATAATACTTAAAATTATTTTAGACAATATATAAAAATAGATAAATAATACTTAAAATTATTTTAGACAATATATAAAAATAGATAAATAATACTTAAAATTATTTTAGACAATATATAAAAATAGATAAATAATACTTAAAATTATTTCAGACAATATATAAAAATAGATAAATAATACTTAAAATTATTTTAGACAATATATAAAAATAGATAAATAATGCTTAAAATTATTTTAGACAATATATAAAAATAGATAAATAATACTTAAAATTATTTTAGACAATATATAAAAATAGATAAATAATACTTAAAAATTATTTCACAAAAAACAACAACATTTGTTTATCTGTCAAGTGGGTCTTATTTGTGTAGTGCCACTAACTGTTAGCATTGCCCATATACAGACTGCCCATATGAAATATACACCAAATGACCATCAAACAAAACATTGAAAAACATTGACAAAGAAAACATTTGTGGTAAAAGGCCCATTGCGTAAAGTAGATTTAATATTACACAATGTAAGGTTGTGTAGCGTTGAAAAAGTTGTGTACTGTCATAATTGTATAAATATTTACACATTTGTTGCAGAAAACTATTTTTTTTTGTTTTTGTGCGATTAGATAAACATATTTTGAAGCATTCAACGTCGGAATTATCATGCATTTGGCGCAGAAATTAAGTAGACAGAGTTCTGATTTTTTTAATTCTATTTTTAATAATTTTACACAATTATCTGAATAATTATACAGTAACGGTACCTATTCAAAGGTTCCCCCAAGTAACCCTGAGGGACGTTACGTTATAACGTTAGAAAAAAGAACAGCTTATAGCGGTGGTTCGGGGGGCGGCAACGCCCCGACTTATGCTTAGGCTCAGCGTATGTGTCATATAAGGACCTTAGCTTAGGCTAAGACTAAGGCTTAGGCTTAGCATATCGAGAACGGCATGGCATGCATTTTAATTACGCCCCTCAGGGTTACTTTGGCTCAAAGGTTTACAAAAAATTTTATATAAATTTGTGCATAAAATTTACAGACTTTGAAGCAAATTGTGTAAGGACTTACTATACATTTAGCTTGAACAGCACATAGATATTTATACACTTTTATTTATCATTTTTAGAAAGAACTGTCCAAAGATTTAGACATTTGGCTAGAATAGAGTGACATCTGCAATATATGTGTTTGAATCTATTTTACTTTTGAACTTTGATGTTCGTAATTTTTCAGTTTTGCATTGTCATATTTTCCTACATATATATATATATTATATGTATTTCGTTGTTATTATAGTAAAATCGTTTTATATACATATAAATACAATATGTGTGGAGTAGGTATGTACTGTGTGGTATCATGACGCTCCTGTCATGAGTCCAGAGAGAATTTTGAAATATTACCTTATGGTTTTTTTGTCTTTATATATTGGCGCTGGCACGGATGTATTGCGTAGTTTACACGTGTTTTCAACAGCGTATTTAAATGTGACATATCCTGGACTGACAACAAATATAACATGAAAATTTTGTGTGTGACTATTCATATCTTTTGTGCGTTTATAGTTTGTATTACTGCGGTGGCGACTGTACAGCCCACTGACCTTGAAAGCAAGAACTAGGAAATAGAAATAAATTACAAACAATTTTCTGTACAGGAATATGTTTTATATATCTAAAATTTCAAAATATTTTAAGACAATACGAGTGTTTAAAATTACAGTTATATTACACAATTTAAAATGTGTGAGCAACTTATTGTGTAAAGTTTAAAATATTAAGTTTTTTCATGATGTAACTAGTGTGTTTGATTTCAGTAATGCCATTGCCTAAGTGCCTAATTTCAATGTTCTTCTCTGCACCGGATGCAACACCCGCTACGCTGACTGTCCTCCTATCATATATGATTAGTTAATTATAAACTTTTATGATTGACCGGTTTATTGATTGATAGATAAATGAAATTACATTTGTCTCTCAAAAATTAGCAAAATTAACTTGTAAACTGTGTGAAATGAAATAGTTTCTCAGTTATAAAGAATTTTGAAATTTGCCTTAAATTAAGCAAATTTTCATTTGCTCAAAATTATTTTAATTCGTGGGTTATTTATGCTTTAAAAAAGGATCTCTCTATTAGTAGAATGTAATTTTAAATCCGCTTAGAAATAATGTAACATTATTTTAATACATTTATTTGTTTGGATTGCTCTGTTGGCTTTTTTAAATTTTTTTTTTCATAGCACTCTGATATCTAATTTCTCATCATTGTATCACATTTTACACATCAATTTAGCATTACAATGTTTGAACATTGAGAAAGCTGCTTGATTGAATATATAAAGCTATATTTTGTGAGATTTCTCTAATAAAAAACATTACTTGTAAGCATATTTGTTGAGACACAACACCAGTTTCGAAAGTTTAAAATATTTTGAGTAAATTATCTTTCGACCTTTCATAGTTTTCACGTATGTTTCATTACAGACATATATAAACCTCGCCTGGCTGCACTCCGCTACAACTGTTTGGCCGATGAACCTTGGATATCTACGTTTCAAAACTTTTAATGCTTTTATTTACGGCTTAATTAAGACCATTCATAGTAGTTTTGGGCTAATTTGCAAATGCCCAGTTTGGCTTGGTGATTTCATCGTGGAAGAGCACCTATAATAGCAAAGCTTAAAGTGTACCCTAAATGCTGATTTTACCTTATCGCCAGAAACTCACTACGTTTTATTCGTTTCAGAAGTGGTGCAACCGCGGTCAAAATAGTGAGGGGGCCAAGTTAGTAGACTCAATTATCACCAGAACTTCAACATTCAAGGAGCAACCCTGATAGTGGGAATACATGGAAAAGTAAAGATTGAGTCAAATGTTGACTGCCCTGGATTATGGACATGTCGACGTTGTTTGAAATACTGCTCTAATTTAGACATTCAGCTAGTACGCTTGCTTTTGATTAATTTGTGACTAACACAAACACCTGTAACGCAACATATATATAATACATTAACGTTACAAAATAGACATTGTTTTTGGGTCGCAAATCTTTGACTATGCAAGACGGGCCTGGCATTCGTGGAAACCAAAAGTGGGTCTCTGTGTGAGGAGAAGCTTGGGCCCCTCGGCCTAAAAATGTTGAGGATCATGATTGCTGTAGCATATGCCTTTCAGTGTTTCTTTTATGGAACCGTCGATTTACAATCGTTTCGCCTAAGTTTTCGATCCTCATAACAGCTAATTGTAACCTGATGCATGCAACTAACGCAACATGTGGAGCGTTGTTACATACAAAAACACTTTTTAAATTCGGAATTTTATTATCAAAAGCAAACGCGAAACAGGAAACATATTTCTTAAAATTTTCAAGGAATATTTTCTTAATCATAATTTATTAAAGAAAAGGCTAGAAAATTTCTTTATATGAGTGTGAAATTACATAGTCATACCATCTTATTACTTAACTATAAGCTTGCGACATAACGTGTTGCTTAGTGTAAAGCCTAATATTTTCATTCAAGAACTTAAATTTAGCATAAACTAAAGGCTTTGTATATATATCTCGACAGCTGTGCGAACGTTGCAATATTCAATTGCGTTGCACTTCTCAGTTTGACTTAAGACCGATATTTTGTTCCCAAAGTTTAGGTTATTTGATATATTTCTAGGGATATTTTGTTATATAAACGATCCTAAAAACCATACAACTAATTACTTTCGCTAAAATTTCAGAACTTTGCGAGGAAATTTGGATAAGATAACTGAAGCATCGAGATTTTAATTTATTTATGGAATTTGTTGAATGATCCTTCAGCGATTATCAGCTGTAACATATGGACTATAGAAACGTATCCTATAAATCAACTAACGTAAGCTCATGGTCATGAATACCGGCTGTCAGTCGGGATATGATAAACCGCAGGTGAATATTTGGTTCCGGTGTGCCTTTGCCAGAGATGTCACAGTGGTGGAACAGAGAGCGGTGGGACCCAGTAGGTTTTAGGGTACTTAGGTTTACGATACAACACGTTTTCTACAATGGTGGAATTGGGCTTACCCAAATTTGAAATCGGCCCAACAAAACTTAACTTTCCACAAACAGGCCAAATTCATGCTAAGACAATTTAAGGTTTGTTACAGCTGGAGAGAATGCGAGTGTATTCCGCAACATAATAGTCACGAATGCATTTTTTAACGACTGCGAATAAGTTTCAGCTTAAATAATAATACTTCTATTCTGTTGCCAACGTATGAAATGTTTAGGATTTCGCACATCGAGTTAATCCGCTTTGAGAATCCAGCGAAATCAGTCTTTTCCTGGCTATTAGCATAACATTCAACGGCCCATGTCAATTTTATGAGCCGAAGCATAATGCATTCCATGCCGTTCTAGATATACTAAGCCTTAGTCTTAGCCTAAGTTAAGGTCCCTATATGAGCCATATACTAAATCTAATTCGGGTTGGGGCTGCCGCCCCTTAAGACGAAACTCCCGCTCTAAGCGGTTCTTTTTTCTAAAGCTATAACGTCCGGCAGCTAAAGTTGACATGGGCCACATCAACGTTCAACCTTAATATCTTTCCCATCATCAAGTCTGAAACGTCTTCTTCATAGAAGAATTTCTGATACTGTAATTTTTTTAAGTATTCTATTTTTAGTAAGGGATTCCACAACGTGATAAGATAGCAGTTCAATACGGAATTGATTTACTACTGTTTTTGCTTGCTTTTGAATATCGAGCGATTTAGTTAATTGTATTTTTTGGAACTTCAAGGATACATTGAAACCTCTCTATTAACCCACACGAATCCAGTGCATAGTTAGGGATTCATTATTATGCCCGGGGAAATCATACAGTACAAATATGGAATAGATTGTCTGAGCAGGCTTGGTTGGTTTAGAAATCTACTACATCGACCCGGTAGTTCGGATGCACAAACTTACCAAATATTAGCAGTCTTCTGATATGAAGGATTCGGGGTATTCAGACGCACAGTTTTAATCAATGCCGTTGTAGATGATAACAATACAGTCTTTCACTGTTTGTGATTGATTGCCGGGAAATGTAGAAATTTATTCTAGTATTGCTGCTATTTTGAAGCCCCATTGATAAGCCATTAAAAGATGGCTCAATCCCGACTTGCCTACGGTATGACAAGATTTGATTAGAATCTTAAACTATTAATATCAGTGTTTCTTATATATACCAAGCATTGCAATCAAAGGGATCGTGTCCGTGTCAATTATAGCTCCAGAACAAAATCTAGATTCTGCGATTCCGTTGTCCAGATCAAAAATACGTTTCGTTGTCCCGTAAAATTAGAGCCACCAGAATGAAATCTAGTTTTACAATTCCGTTGTCTCGGCCGAAAATACGTTTCGTTGTCCAGTAAAATCAGAGTAATTTTTCTAACAATCCCACACTTCGTGTTTGTACCTAGCCTTGTAATTTCATAAATATGTGCAACAGCACATTTCTATAAAAAATAGCTATTGAGAACGATGAAATTAACTGAAATGATCATTAGGGGAGCAAACTGCGTTTTGGATATTACGGACTACATAGTGAACGCCCTTGGATTAATAGTGTTATCATATGTGATTCAAACAGTTCAAACTAACGTAGCGGCAAGACACGACGAACCTGCGTAGCATGTCATGCATTCGGTGAGCCGATAGATTCCTAATGGTCTGGTCACTCATTGCTAATTCGGGCTAAGTAACCCCGTGCGTTATAATGTTAGGAAAAAGAAAAGCTTAGAGCGGGGGTTCGGGGGCGACAGCCTCCGACAGGGCTTACTGTATGTCTCATATAAGGACCTTAGCTTAGACTAAAACTAAGGCTTAGGCTTAGTAAATCAAGAACGGCATGGCCTGCATTTTCTTCCCGCCCCTCGGGATTATTTGGGATGCTAATTCGATTCGGTATAGCTTTGAAGCAAGCAATGACTGTGAACGTACGCAGTATTTTTAAACCTAGTTTGAGAAATTCTTTTGTAACGCTCGGTATTTACAGGGAACTTCCTTCAAGAAATCATGCCTTGTGAATTAGCTTATGCCCAAATTAGCTTAATCCGGGGGGGGGGCGGTAGACGGGACCATCAATGTCAGCTTAGTTAAGCGTTATATAAAACACAAAAGTTAAGCTAAGGCTTGTTATAAAATTGATGAGAATTGAATAGCATGCATTGCACTAACGCCCCTAAACGTTATGTTGGCCTATATTTGTATGACAAATTTAAACAATCCTACAAAAATTAAGTTGCTATTATTAAAAATATACGTATTATACTATTAATAAGTTATATTTAATATATATTACGGACACCTATAATTAATAGATATCCACGATCTGATGTGATCAGAATCAACATGATTTGTATAATAATATGTATATACACATATACTCTATACTGTATGGATTTATGTATGTACATTTAAACATACATAAATGTATTATATATGAATGTGCGGATTTATTTTAGTGATTAAACAATGATTTTGTTCAAATAAAATGATTTTATTCGTGACAATCTGTTGTAGTATAAAGTGAGTTCCCTTTTATGAAGTTGTACTACTAATCAATGAGACACAATCATTGTTGATTTCCGATTTTGTAGAGAAAAATAGGAGATTTTGAAATTGTGGAAGTTTAATTTGAAAAGAATATTATTAGAAAAAAATAGTCCATTTATTAAGTTTTTCTTTTGAGTGTATGTTGTGTGATGTCACCAGCATTTGAACGAACGAATGATTGAAGTATTTGTTGTTGTAGATATTATTTTGTTGAACAACAGACAGACACAGTTTGTCGCTTGTGTCACGTACTACAGAGAAGATGTCTATATGTGTGTGTCAGTGTGTGCAATTCTGATTTTCAATCGTGTTTCTACGTACTCATAATGAATATGTGTATTAGTGTGCGTCTCAGTGTGTGCAATTTCTATTTGTAAACAGACCGTAATACAACATATATATATATATATATATATGTATTTGCAGTCGATGTGTCAGTGTGTGCAATTTCAATATGCACTGTGCATGTGTATGTTGGTGTAGTATAGTGCATTCGTTTGCAATTTTCATTGACTGCAATATGTAGTGTTCGAGTGTATGCTTTTGTAAAGTGTGTTGTATATTAGTGTCAGTGTGTGCAATTTCTATTTACTTCTATATCTCTATACGTGCATGTGTGTGTTTTTCTGAAATCTATGTATGTGTCAGTGTGTGCAATTTCCATTTGCAACAGTGTCGTGATCAATACGACAGTGTGTCTGTCGTCGTACTGTGTCGTGCATTGGAATTAGAAATATATATGTGGAAGTGTCATAGAATGCCACCGGACTGACTGTGTAATTGTTAATGCAATTTGAGATTTCTTACAATGTCGTATTGCATTTACATGTACAGAGATAGATACAAGTTGTCTCAAATTTTGTTTTAATTAATCGGTACTATGGTGTAATCGTTTATATGTATACGATGTTTCAGTTCTGTATAAATACTATATATTATAATATTGAATAGTTCATAATTAACTATTTTTTTCACTAAAAAATTACATGGGACCACGAGGGAACACCGTAATATTTTATTTATAAGATCTTGCGTGTGTCTGTGTGTGTAAGATACGGAAGTGCGTCGAATTTTCTATATTTCAAATGAAGACCAACTGTGAAATGTGAAATACAATGTCGTAGAATTTAAACGGTGTGAACTTGGTTTTAGATGCCTGTTCGTAGAGTAAAGTTTGAAATAATTCATTATATTTATTAGAGTTGAATTCAAAAAATTCTATGCTATGCTCGCGTTATTCCTACTGGTACAAGGGTAAGCTGTTGCTAAACTAGTTGATGTTTGGGAAATTTTGTTACGTCCAAATATATTTTGACCGACCCTAAAATCAACCTAACGGGCGATATTGTGTCTCACGATATTTTTGCAGATGTTGACAAAATCATTTAGCCAATGGCTACAGTTTGACAATTTCACATTTTCTTCCGCAATTGTATCCTAAGATCCTTTAATTATTTCTTTGTTGCATGCAAGAGCGTTGCAGGGAGATAATTCTTTAACGGATGGGTTAATGGATTTAGCTCTCCTGGTGCAGAAACCTTCGACCCATCATAAAAATTACCTAACTCGCCATTTTCTTGAACCATCGACATACCGTCAAATTTTTGCTGCGTACAAGAGCGCTGCAGCCAGTAATTCCTTAATGGGTTGGTTTGTCAGGATGATGGATTTAACTCTCCTGGTGCAAAATCCTTCCAGCCATCATAAAAATTACCTAACTGGCCATTTCTTGAACCACCGACTTACCATCAAATGTTGTTGGTCCTCCAAGCTTTTCGTCCATCCCACCCACGGTTTTGGACCTCCTACAAATCCATACAGCCCAAGTTTTGGCATCACCGCATCTAGGATCCTCGTGTTCCTGGGCTGCTACATTAGGGTAGATTTTCAAAAAATTTAATGGAAACCCATTCGTCGTGTGGCATTTTTCTCAAAATTCATATCAATAGATTTTATCCACTTCAAAATGTGCACATGGGAATATATCATTTGCATATTAAAATTCATGTGTGAAATTTTTCTTTACTGGAAATCTAAAAGATTTGGTAGAAATTAAAAATTGTATAACATAAATTAGTACTCACTAAATTCAAAAAGCAGAACCCATAAAATTTTTGGACAAAATTTTAACTCTAAAATTTGAGATTTCCGACACAAACGATATTCTCTGTATGAACATTTTAAAGCAAACGATTTATAATCGCAGCTATAGCAGTTGATTTGATCCCACGGATTTGAGCTAAGGTCGTATACTTGGCTCAAAAACCTTGTAATCGGTTTAAGCCATTTAGTCTTCACGGATTTCTGTATACTTTTTAGTTTTGTTTTAGATTGTAATGACTGCTTGTTCGGGTCAGATAATAATAAATTTTTAGTTGTATCTCGTGAGACTGCTACTTAGCTAAAAGCTCCAATCTTATGTTTTTCCGTAATAAACACCTTTCAAATCATCAATTATATGTTCATGGCAGTTTGGGATTTCGCAACCTGTGGCGTTTCGAATACATATCCATGAGAGCCTGAGTAATAGTTGTAGCATAGCCAGCGTGTGTTCAAAGATTTGTATGTAGGATTGTGACGGGATTAGAAAAAACAGCGAGAGCACGAGTCTGGAAGACAAAAACAGCAAAACAATGCGGATGAATCTTTGAACGTACGATTGACGGTGCTACAACTGACTTGTTGTAACTACAGCTAATCCTGCGTTCAGAGATTTGTACGCTCGCTTTTACTCATAGGTGTTCATCGGCTCGGGGTGTAGGGATGTTTATTGTAGGTGGGTTGTTGCAGCGGTCCAGGGAGAGGGTAAGTCAAGCATAAATTTTTGAAATTTTTAGAAAATGACTATTTTCCCCAATATTACTCAGATATTCTTCAATTTTTGCCAATTTTCACAAAATTTTGTGCTCGTCTGCGGATGATGAATTTCAAAGAATTTATTATACGAAGGAAAGATGGCTAAATTCTCTTCCGCAAGCGTTCTAGGCTTTAATTTTAATTTAAGGTTCTCAAATTTTATCATAATTTAGTATCGTTGTCCCATTTTGATACGAAAAAATGACGTGCTATAGTTAACAGAAACATGATTAGGTACAATATTTTTAAAACCAAATCTCAGCTCCTGATTAGATAGAGTCACTTTTGCAACTGGATATTGTTCGACCAAAGGATGTTGCTTAAAATACCAAATTTGCATTTTCAGATTTTCAAAGTTCTTTTAGATTGTATAATATGTACCATAATCTTGGGAGTGGTCGGTCGGTTCTATGAACTCCTTAGATGATAACTTCCATGGTCCGGACTCAGGGCTTACTTCCTTGTGGTTTAGTGATAGTAAAAACGGGAACACCCGGCGCGGTGCCCTGGATGACACGATAAATCGGATTGATAATGGGAGATAACTCGGCTAGCCAGTCGAGTTATCGCTGCAATTTTAAATTGAGGTTTCAATTTATTTACAAGCAAACCTATGGAATGTTTTGCCAGGATCAATATTTTGGGATTCGTTTTACAATTACACAATTGTTGTTTCAAAAATTGCGACCTCTTTAAACAAGCGACACTTTTGCAAAATCGCTTGGAACGAATCAAAAAAAAAATTAAGCTATATTCAGTTATATTTTAGTATACCTCAATACAATTTGTCCGGGACGTTATGAACATTTCATTGTATATAACGTGAAATTTCATTATTGTAAATTCATTCACTCATAAGCTCACTCCCCTCAAGTATATTTTAGTATTTTATAACTGAATAGGTAAATATATATTGTTTAATAATACGGCAGATTGATTTATTTATAGATTTTATATCTAAATGTTGATATTATTTATATTGTTCTAGTAAATAGATCACTGAGATAAGTCACGAAGCTGAGCGGATTCATAAGCGCATGGCACTTACTGAAACAATCACTACACAAGGTCCATTGATTTGTGATCAGGAGCAATTTCGAAATAATTTAATTTATAATAATTTGCTACTTCCAAGCAATATATTTCAACGACATCATTTTGACTGTGAAAATATTAGGGAGTCTGGTTCAGCTGCTCAACTGATCAAAGTCGGAGAATATAGCGGTGTTCCCTTAAATCAATCCATTTTGCAACCCGAAAATCTCAATTACTATCACCACCGCCATAGTCCACGTCAGCAGTGCTTAGGCGAATCGTATCCATTTAGGTGCATCGAAACAAATCCCAGCAACCGGACGACAACTACATCATCTAATCATAATCTTGATCCAGACACACCGTCGGCAATTGAAAACAATCCAGGATCACACAATGAGCCTCGCATTGAAACAACAAACATCACCTTGACGAACACAGAAGAAGACAAACAGAATAAAACTGTTAGTAGTAGTCTAGCACTGCATCAAAATTTATCTTACATTACAAACAATTTTAAAGATTTTAGCAACTTTTACACAAACGCATTTCTCAAACACAATCCTAAAACGTGCAATAATATTTGTTCGTGTTGCATTTCGTCGATCCCAAATCAAACTGCTGATACTGAGCCAGGCCTTGGAGAACGTTTGGCTAAAACCGATCAGATCCCTGGACCTCATCATAGCAATTATTCTAGATCACGACGGCATTGTGTCTATCCGACTAAATCGGCGAACCAGCAACAGTCAAGATCTCGTCGAAATATGACCAAAAAGAACAACGGCATGACACGCAGCGGAAGTAACAATAGCTCCGTCGGTACTCCAATGGCTACTTCTTGCGGCGACGCTGTCCTTTCCTCATCGGGACTATTGAACGGGACAGCAGGAGCCGCCCACGGACTTGTGGAACAGATAAGTGATTACTTCGGCCACAACGCAGCAATTCATCATCAACATTATGGAACCAATCTAGGACAGACAACCGTGGGATCCACCACGGTGACCGCGGCTGCAAAAATTCTTAGTGCCTCCTCCACGTATCAGTGCAATCCAACGAACCATCATATTTATAATAGTCATCGACAACACAATCAGACATTAATATCTTCAACTGCAGCGTTTAGCAATAATAATAGTAACAATAATAATAGCAGTAATAATAGTAATGGTGCTCATTCCGGCTATATTGGCAATAATACCGGAAAACATGGAGTCGGAAATATACCAGATCCTGGTGCCAACGGTTCTGCGGCAGCAGCAACGACAAAAGGCGATTCAATACAACCGATGCCAAATGCGGATTTTTGGGACCCGGAGCCGGATAAAATGATAGGACGTGGCGCTTTTGGAGTAGTTTGGTAAGCCGCGGTGCCTTGTTTTTGTTATCTTTAGGCAGTTGTAGGGTTTAGAACTAATTTTAATTAAGGGACACGACAATGTCCCTATCATATGTTTTATGCCAATACTGGTGTGTATTTAACGAGGTTTTCTGGGGTTTTTTAAATACTGACGCTTACTGTCTTTTGGAGATATACCTTTTTAATAAGTAAAGCTGGGTCAGTATCGAAATCAGCCGACGTTGGTTATTCTTTATTTATTATTTCGTCCCAGGAGGCATAAGATTTACTGCACGAGCGGGGCGCGTTAATATAAGGAAAATTTTGAGAACATGGTCTTGGCTGAATAGGGATTTATTTATCAAGGCCTTGTAACCACACCCCTGTAAGTGTCCCCCTACTATCCTGGCGCCATTTTTGGATAGAGCATTTTTCACAAGGATTACGTAAAAAATAATGCTTTAGGATGTTTGGCGTGTTTTTACCTTCACGAAATTGACGCTGCCCTAACGTCAACATGCGCTCCGTGAGAAAACAGATTTTTGCAAGTAATCTGGCGGAAGCCTTTGCTAGTTTAAAATCTTCCTCATCCGATATACTGCAACTCACCAGCGTGAGCGTCGAAAAACAGTCATTAAAGCCTTTGTTAACTAAAAACAAAGCCTTTGAGACACGTTGACAACACCTGTCGCTTTTTAGACAGAGAACACCAGACAGCAACAACATGAGTTGAAGGCCAGTCAATGCAACAGGAGTCGCTTCGGCGATCATTGTCTCTTGTTAAGGACCTCCCCCTTCCTTTTGTCTTAATTTACAGCTTAGTGTTTCTCTAAATTTGGTCTGGTTTTTAAGAACATCAAAAACCTCTCGGCGATTGTCAATGAAAATTGTGTTTTCGAAAAAATAATAAATTATCTATAAGATATAATTTTCTTCCGCGTTGCTAATGTGTCTGTCGACAGCCAAGCTCTGTTCGGTGTCGATGGTGGTGTCTTTGACACGTGATCATCGCTGTGACGAATTGTTGGATATTTTGTATTTCATCTTGTTTTGTTTCTGTTTTCTAAAATTAAAATTAAAAAAATCCTTTTAAAATTTTAAAATGGTTGAAATCGGGCAGAATGGCATTGCTTGGTAGTCGGTGATACTTGGCGAGCGTATGATTATGACATGGCAGTAGCTAGGTTTCTCCAAAGGTGTGGTCAATCCAGGGATTGTACGGCACCAAGCCATATTCCAGACACGGGACATCCACCCACCACGTGTTCACTGTTCCAAATTCGTGTCGATTTAATGAAATTTGAGGTAACAAATTATTAGAGAAACCGAAATTTCGCCTAATTAGACTCTATTACAAGAAGCAAGCAAGAAAAATTATTCAAAGTCATTAAGCCGATTGGGATTTTAGAGTAACACAGACAAATAAAAAATATTTTTACACATATGATCGCTGTTTGAAGAAACTGAACCATCAGTCTTTCGAACGTAAAATCCACTAACGGATTAGGTGGAACATTGTTTTGCTGTTTGACAGAATCAATAGGTTGTAGTGCGGGATCTAGAAGATTTAGATTAGTGTTTCTTTCTTTCACACTTAAATTACCGATTTTCGGACTGATCAGGCAAAAGCTAAAAAATCGCTCTAAATAGGTTATTGTTAACAAATTTCCGTGATATTGAGGTTCGATTTGTTTTCCAAGTTGGTATCAGGCTGAAACATCGCTTTAGATTCAAAGCTCCGATACCTGAGGCTCTGAAATCCTTTGTGGTTTACCAATTCTCCTATTCTACTTGCTTCACAGACTATATCGGCAGTTCACACCGACACTTAGCTGCAAGAATTTCAGAGCATACAGGCATATTCTTTAGAACAGTCAAAAGCATCAACAAAGTACAAATGCACAATTCCGCGGTATTTCAGCGCGCTTCAGCAAATTCGGATATTTTTTACCATCCTTAACCAAATCAATAACTTAGAACCGAACTCTGAGCTTTTACTCAGAATCCTAGAAAACTTTGTTAATAAGACGAAATTGGTCTAAATTGAGCCCTTTTAAGCCTTCAAACCGTTACACTTGCGAGCTAAAATGACATGTGTCGCCAACGTTATTTCACGTTTATTTTTTAGTTATAATCCTGGCAATTTTATTATATATATTTCAATAGATCCGGAACCGTTATATGTTGTAAGTGCCCATAGGTGGCAAGGATTTATCCAGAAACTTGCGCACGTATGGGGCACGTGGTTTGCTAGGTTGGGCACAGCTGGTTTACATATATGTACCTGTGATTCGATTTTCCGTCATCTTCCACGGTGGAAGGGAGCACACGTAAGGGCACGAGGGTATAATATCCCCCTTGACTACTCATCTGATAGGAGATATAAGGACGGTAACCCCTCCAATCGATTGACTCTCCCTTAATCTCTATTTACCCCAACTATTATGAGTAAAGTTACAAAGATTTTAAAGGCAAATCGGAAAAAAATTATGGGTAAAATTGGAGAGACTGGGTTAAAATTTTTTGTCTCTTCCTTGTCCCATCTGCCAGACCCATAAGCCGACGGGCGTCTTGGGACCTATGAATTAAGTATTGACGCCATGATTATACCGTGTACAATTAGGCCTACACAACATTTATGGAAGGCTCTAGTCAAACCTTGTGGGTGAAGCATGTTGTTTTATACCACGACCCAGCGCCATTGCTGTCCCGGGAACCCGGAGGCAGCTATAAAGAAAAAACCTGTCGTCATCATAGTATCGTAGTTCGGCCGGCAGCGGTGCGCTGTTTATTTTCGGTGCTTGACAGTGGTTGTGTTTAGCTGGCACGTCACTGACAGACACGGACCGACCGACCAACGTGCTACAACAGCACACAGACGAAGAGAGCGAATGAAACCAGAGAGAGAGAGAGACATGATAGAGAGTGGCCCGATTTAGCTACTTTAGGAAACATTTTGATGCTTGGTAGAGTTGGCTTAGAAGCAGGCAGTGTGTTTTTGGACGTATTCATTGACTATACTCTATTGCGGCTGTGTTGCTAAATAAAGAGACATAGAGAGAGAGAGAGAGAACGTCGGGCGATAGCTTTTCATCTCCTGTTTCATCTACAATAGTGCCGCGCTCGGAAATTATCACATAATGTAGTAGCTTTGGAGAACAGGAATTGTTTTCACCCACTCCGGATTTCTATTTTTTTTTTTTTTTTGAAAATGAAATTTTGTGCTAAAATATATTTTTTAACTTAGGAAAACTTAACAGGAAAGCTTATATTAAAATCGAATAGGAGAGAGCAGCGGGAGTTTGTTTGTAATGGATCGGACAATAAGACAGGAAATGTTTTAAGCACTGAATGTTTAAAAGAGGGGCCACAAGAAGAGGGTTAAGAGTTTAGGTCTGGTTTTTTTCCCACTGTCTATACTAGGTTTTCCTGTTTTTCTTTTTATAATATTGCTTTTGCTAACGTATTTTATATTTGTCTTTTTTTGTACCGCACCACATCTCAACTCGGCTACCAAACAACTATTTGGTTCTTGGTAGTACCGGTTACCGCGTGGTTTAGCATCAAATAAAATTATAAAAACCAAGAATGTTACGAAAAACTACAGCATTTGTTTAATCTTGCTATTATTATTTGTATGAATTTATATTCAGGTCTATTTAAAAATTACAAAATTGGACAATAATTTCCTGATCTATCTCAAGTATACGGCGCGAGTTAATGCCCGCTTTGAACGATGAATCCATATTGTGAGCACTGTTAAGGGACAACCAACCGCACCCGAAATATTTCTGAGCTATCATGAGGAACAGCGATCTGGTATAGTTGGCCCACACGATCCTCAAAGTCGTACTGCAATAGTTGATAGTTGGTCTTTTGGATTCTGTTCCCGGGTTATGTGGTTCCGAGATAGTCTGATCCTAATCGTTGTAGTGGTGAGCATTCCACGATAAATAAGCTTCCGTCATGAAAATATATATATAGTTTTTTTTCATTTTAACATACAGTGAAATGTTAGTTTGGTCCAGACCAAATTGTCTTTACTAAAATAAACGTGGATATGATAATATATTTATACCAAGTGATTTCATTGTACGTGCAATCAACAACTGTTGGTTTTCCTTCGCGACCCGATTCATTGAAAACTACTTTAGGCAATCATTTGGTTTTTCATATGGAAATTTAGCTGAACGCAGTAGGAATTAATGAAATTATACGGTAGGTTCGCTCATGCCCACTCCGGTTTGATCAGAGGGCTACCAAGTATGATCTCAATTACTTTTGTATTCTCCCGAAGTGATATTTGGCGAGAAATACTTAACTTGACTGGAATTCATAAATTAAAGCCTCAGGGAAAATTTTGGAGATGCTGTACAGGGTATAATAGCTGAGTTTTTATAATAGTCTAATTTTATAAACTAAAATGTGGATAGTTATGATTTTCTGAACGTGTGGGAATATAAACCAAAGAGCTACCGCCACTAACTCCTTACCCCATTTTTGGTATTACAAATTTCCATATTTCTTCAAAAATCTATATCGAAGTTTTTGAAACGATCAGTCTGTATCGTTTTCGTGAAAATTTTTTTTCTTTAATGGGCCTATAACCAAAAAAACTTATTCACACACTAAGCTCACCTGAAAATCCTGGTTATACCTATTGGTTTGCGGTAGACGCAATGTGTTTATAAAATATTTGGCCCTGATTGGGCTGAGGGGGAAAAATCAGAGAAGGGCCCCACCATATTTTCAGTATAGCGCCCATAGTCTCTGGACCCCCAATCATCTCTTACCCCAAAATGAGATCTCTTCGAGATCAGGCTCGCTCCTTTTCAATATTTTCTACAATGTAAGGGCGGTTGTGTCGACAGTGTAACATCACCAGTGCAGCTAAGTACAAATTATAAAAGGCTTCAGGCATTTATTAAAAAAATTATAAAACGCGTACTTTCATCTGAATGGATTATAATTCGCCTCTGTTTGGTACTAAAATAATAAGGTTTTCAGCTGTTCGGCAGTGGCTTTTGCCTAGTGTCAGGCAACATACATTCCAATTTTCAATACGAGCGTTCTTGATTGTATGAATTTCATAGTGCTTCTAAAAGAGATCTTACGTATCAAAACTATTCAACGCCTATTTAGCAACAGACGGGGCCTGAGGGTAAGGGTCTCACGCGTCAGCGGAGGGTAATTCTCTTACCCCGATGGTGTTGTAGGGTTATAAAAATGAAAAAGTGTTTAAGGTTCATTTCCGAAAAAAGTGTTTGAAAAATGACACATAGTTATGACCCGCTTGAAGCTCAGTTACCTCTTACGCATTAAACTCTGTTACCCAAGTGTGACCCGGCTGGGGATTTGTTACCTATTTATGTTATCCTGTCTGAAAATATGATAAGCTACGAAAGTTATGCGACTATACAAATGATCCGTTTGACTACCTACACCCACTTAAACTACGACCTATTTCAAGTTACCACCCAAAATGTTACCCCATAGCGTTCAATATCGGCTTTGCCCATATTGTAACCAACCAAAAACATTCCGGATTTATTCATCGACGACTTACGGGCATTACTCAGAAGCTAATTGCGTAGGTCCCACATATTTATATACTTATATAAATTATAAAATAAAATATATTTCCTATCATATATAATATTTACTATATATAGTTGTGTTCTGACACAATTAGTTTTACGGTTTCCTGTTTCTTGATCATTTGCTTAATCATAAAAACCAATATAAGACTATGTTATAAAAGTCTAATATTAGACTCGACAACTATATAGAGATAATGTATATATTTGTCTAAAACTACATAAAAGTGAAATTGTGTCACATTTAAGCTATAGAAGTAATATAATTGTCCAACAATTTGGGGTAATATTTCCACAATATATAGGTAGGCTATGGTGATTCAACACATGTTTTTAACACATTTTTCTCTTTCCATTCTGTGAAACTACACAAAAAAGTGAGATTGTGTCATATTTGAGAAATAGCAGTAATGACAGCAACTAACTAATATTTGGACAAGACAGGGCTATGATTCAACGCACGCTTTTTCAGACATATTTTTCTGTTTCTCCCGTCTCTCTATTATGTGTTTCCTTTACATCAGTTATGACGCATCGTATTGAGACTACCTACGGTGTGTTTTTGTATACTATATGTTTTCGCGTTTTTGTGTTTCAAAAATAGGAGCTTAGCTTTGTATTGTTCCGACCATTTCAGGGCTATTTCTATTATATACTTTTCTCTTTCAAAATTCATCCATCATAGGTATTTTCAAAGCTTTCTACGTTTCGTTTTTTAGAAACAAAAATTCAGTTAGCTCCAATTTAGAGGCTCCCTGCGTTCCGGAACTAAATATGTAAAGGAATTTTTGCTAATCAGAACGGATTTCGTGGACTAGGTCTTGGGGATAATTACTTGTGTAAGCAGATGAGGTTTTGTTTCAAAAATTTTAGACGATCCAATTATTCGAACCTTGTGTATAAGTCCATCTGCTAACTCCGTCTCAAATAAAATAGGACCTGGGGCGTAAATCTATCTCGAAAAGTGGGTGTATAACACTATCTAGGGTTAGATTTGCGGAAAAAGTGGAGATGACGTGGGCGTAGCAAGAGGATGGCGGAGTCCGTTCCTCTACTTTGCGGGAAAATAGGATTTCTTATGGCGCCCGAAATTTTCCCTTATATGGTCATTGAGTTGCCCTCCCACATAAAAATAGCACCCTGTGTCCCTGGGTCTGCTCCCTGTCCCCCGCTTATATGCGCCCATGATTACGAAGAAAGGCATTAATTATGTTTTGAAGTTTGCATGGGAATGCACCGCACCAGAATCCTGTTCCGCGGTCAAGCTTTTCAGCTCCCGAAGAAATACATAAAATTTAGGGATATATATACAATTTTTTCGCTTAATGCCATTATTCCGTTACCGGAGTCATATTTAAATATGACACAATGCCATTGTTTTCATGGATGCGATGTGTAGAGGCAACCTGTCATACCAAAGAAGTTAAAATATTTTTATAAAATCTATCTGCAATTTTTGATTCAAGTATATATATGTTTTAATTTGATTTTCTAAAATTGTGAGAATATATTAAATATTTATTTATAAAATTCAAAATTGGTATAGGCTATTTATAAAATTATGTTGCATTGCTTTATACTGTAAAGTTCTAAAATAAATAATGGGAAATAGGATATCAATTGTACCTGGGACTGCTTTCGAATCCCAAAACTATGTTATTTGTCCATTTTTGTTTCGAAAATCATTTTCTCGGCAGTGGCGATGGATCCATAAATTTCTTAAAGGGATGCGTTGTTAAAATTTTTCCAACGGAGGGGTCGGTTTTCATTGCTAATTTTTCAAATAAGATTTATGTACCCATTTTCAATCTTCTGCATATTTAGGATTTGCAGGGTATCTCCTGTACCCTAACGGGGTCGAACCCTTCCACCACCCACCCTCCTGTCCAGCACTGGGATCCTTCAGTGTCCGTACGACCCACTGTAAGAAGCGGATGTCCAACCGTAAATGTTATAATTAAAGTCGTGTCTTGACTAATTTTGGCGCGGATAGGAATTTTAGTGATCATGGTTTATATAACCATCTCTAAATTGATTTCAAGAGTTGACAATATTTTCCAGTAACCTCTCACCCACAATCTCTCTTATCCTACCTAGTTAGTATAAACGAGACCATTGAACTTATCAAAATCAATTTACAGATGATTATATTGTTGATCAGAGTGATGAGCGCTAGGCTAAGTTTAAATTTATTTTTCATAATTAGTTTGATCGTATTGGGTTAGTATCAGGAATTGATTATATGCTGTAATTCAAAAATTGATTAGTAATATTTGGGTTCGATGTAACCTAAATGGAAGTATATAATTGTTTTGGCCCTGATTGGGCTGAGGGGGAAAATCAGCGAAGGGGAAGACCCAGTGATGTTTGCGGGCACGACGCAGGTGGTCGCAGCTAGGGGATCAAGCTGCCGGTGGGTGGGCGCAAATTTTATGGAACTCAAGTTATTTCTTGACACTCATTTTATCAATTTTCGTCTAACATTTTGCCAATTCTCTCCGAAATTCGAACAATGTTTTGCTCGTTTTTGGCCCATTCTTGCCTACTTTCGACAAAATTTTCGATGGGGTTGGTAGGCTGAAAGGATCAGGCTACCTCCGTGGTCTTGATTCGCGACGCTCCGAGGGGTAGTCCGAGTCTCAGGAGCGATAATCGCCCTATCCCGCCTTCCCCTGAGCAAGTATGTTATAATGCATATGCCGTATATTTTTCTCTTAACCTGAGAGATGTGTTTTTACAGATTTATCAATATTGATTCATCTGGCTGATTAATATTAATTTAGTTTTTAATCTTCATAAGAAAACGTGATATATTACCGTTTGGGGAAGGCAGTGTAATATGTAAAGCCCCACTCCTTGGCTAAACCCACACACTTGCTGGGGCAAGTGGGCTCAGTTTCGGCACACAACAATGGAGTCTTGCTTCTTTTACTTCGAGGCGATGGCGAATTATTTTGGCGAGCAGGATTCAGGTATGATTGTTCGATATGGCATAGATACATAGATATTATGTATATATATTTATTATATAAATATATATCTACATAATATAACTACGTATATATTATATAATGTCTAATATTATATAGATATCAAGTGGAGAATTCGTGACAACTGAAAATGTTTTAAAAAACAACTCGCTCGCTCACTGAAGTTAAAAACACGCATGGGCGTCGCAAGAGGTCCGGGCTGATAAAGATGTGCCGGGTGTTCTACCACTTTTTCCTGACAAACGTGAAAAAATTAATCCATGAGGTTGTACCAGAATGAATGAAGAGGGACCACCGGTCGTCTCCACTTTTTGCCGGGTCCCTTTTAGTTTTGAAGAGCTTACAACGCCCTTGAAAACGCGTGGCCTAATGTTTTTTTATAAATCCTTCGAATCAAGCCAAAAAATTTGAGATGAAATAAAATATTGTAAAGATGCAAATCGAGTAAGCTAAAAGTATACTAAGCAATAAAGACGTATTAAAAAAACAATTATTAAAATATAATTAGACATTATATAAATTAATATTATATATTATTATAATATATATTATAATATTATATTATATATATTATATTATTACATTATTATATTATTATATTATTATATTATATATATTATATATATAATATTATATTATATTAATAATATATTATTATTATATATATATATTATATAATTAATATTATTATTGTTTATTTTATTCAAACAAACACACAAAAGAAAGATTTTATTCAGTTCCTATGGCACATACGAGACTAGATTTACTGCAATGTTCTGCTTCTGAAACGCGTTCATTCAGCATGACACTAATGAATATTCATTAAACGTCATTCACAGGCACAGTACGCTTACTAAAGTTTACAAAACACCGCCAAATATTTTTAAGGAACAACATGTGAACAGGGAAATGAATGATAGTCGTTTTTTTTTCAAAAAAAATTGTCTCAAAACTCGAAAATATATTAGAATTTCGCTGAAAAGGTATTATTTAGTTCTCGAAATCTATTTGTTTGTGAACCCGTCCGGCTGTGACATTGATTCCGACAATGCATAGCATCGAAAGGAATAATAGTAATTTGTTTTTTACCACTATTATGTATCACTTTTTATTATTTTATAGGTCAGTTACGGACCCTCGTAATGGAAAACGAGTTGCGCTCAAGAAAATGCCTCAAATTTTCCAAAATTCATCGTCGTGCAAACGAATATTTCGCGAAATTCGAATGCTCAATTCATTCAAGCACGATAACGTAGGTGGATTCCTTTATTATAGAGATTTTCCATAATTGTTGGAGCTACACCATATAGTTTTAGGTACTACTCGACTGAGCCCCATAAAACAGTTTAATGTCATGTAAACTTCAATCACATAAGTCCAGATAAGATTTGTATTTCCAATTTTGTCACGGCATTTTCGGTTAGTCTTCGCCAATAGCCCAAAAATTTTCAATTCTCAAGATACGGTGATAATTTTGAAACAATTAGACTCATATAGTTCAGAAAATTTATCTTTAGTTTCAAAATAGTTTATAAAAGATTTACTAGTCGGTATTGATAGTAAAAACTATTTTAGGACGTGTTTGGGTAATCCTCAAAACTCTTGGTACCATAAATTGTCGAAAACATTCGCCGATAAATATATAATTTCATGTGAAGCGAATTATCCAGCTGAGTTGTATCGTGCAAAAAACCAGTGCTATCTACTCAGAAATAATACCAATTAATCATCCCTTTAAATGATTTTCCATAAACAATTACAATTGGTCTAAACATAAACGGATAGTGCCGATTTTGGCACTGTTCGCCTTGTCAAAGCGATTCGATCATAAGTATTATAGATTTATCGAGAAATTTACATACATTTTAAAAAATGTCATAAAATTCAAAAAACATTATTAGACACTTGAGCAGATATTGCTTAGGAGCTGAGTGGAACGATACCAAAAAAATGGAATGTTTCCTTGGAGTGTACCGCGAAGATAATTTTCCGTCTCCAAAGCATTATATATGTGCATATTTTTATGGATCATATCTTTGAAACCGCAATCGAAATAAATCCTGTTCCCTTCTGATTTAAGCCTTGCCTACACTGTGTTCGAAACAGAGAAAACAATAAGCATGTTTCTGATAGTAAATAGTTTAGTTTAGGCTAGTTAGCGGTTAAGAGGTAAACATAAACCGCATACGTCATGTTCAGTCGTGCTAAAAGACCATCATCTCTGGATTTAATATGGGTGATTGTCAGGCGAGCAGGAAGGAACAGTACCATGGAGTTGTGATCGTGTAGGGTTTTCATCGAAACGCCCTGGTTTCATCAGTAAAGATTGTTGTGGTCCCACAGTAAAATGATAAGGTCTGGTCAAAAGCAGCGGAAAATTGTAGAGGAATTTTTTGGTTAGCAGCAATTATACGACCGGTGTGCATCTATGATCTTGTGTGAAGTGCTGTATTGCAATATATATGACGTAGATGCCCAAGGTCCGTCTGGTTTTTGGCAAGGGTGCACATGGTCCCTGGTGAAGGCCGGTTACTAAAAAATTTCTCCTGACTCCCAAATTTTTCTTCATAATTTTTCCCATGTCCCTATTTTGTTTTAAATATTTTGTAATTTTACTAAAATCGGTCAACATTGGCGCGGGGAAGGCGAGGTTCCTGCTTGGAGTTTCCGAGGGAGGAGGGTGGGTAAATACGACTTAGGGGTAACCTCTATCTTCCGTGAATATCTTTGTATACAGTGTTATTCATATTAGCAGTGTTTTATAAAAGCAACTTTTGAAATATCTGCTAGATTACCATTTTATCATAACTCAGGCCCATATCTTTTTCATAAAATAAATCATAGGCATCGTTGGGGGGGAGGGGTTTACCCTCTAAGGGTTATATCCCAAGTCTCCGCTTTCGGGGCGCGGTAAATTTTTAGCAAAAATTTGGTTAAAATCTGTAAAATTTGCCTAAATTGGGTAAAATTGTCAAAAATATCTGCGGATTTACGCCCCGCAGACCGTCTGCCCTCTTCCCTTCGCCCCAAGCTTAAGGACCTTCTACGTCCATGAAAGTTTCAATTTTATTAACTACAAAAATGATGTTTTCATTTAGAAAAATATTTTTTTGCAACTAATGTATAGTAATTATTTTATAAGATTGTAAATATTACTGAAATCTACATTGGGTTTAGCAGTTTCGCCTCAAATTATAATTCAAAGTTTGAAAATTTGTGTTTTAACTACAATTTCACAATTTCCGATATAATATGTCTTAAATATATCAATTACTGCTTCAATATTTTTATTCTACATTTAGAATATGTAATTTTTGAAAGCTAAAAGAAGATGAATAATAAAATGTTTCAAACTTTTCAATTCTATTTTAAAATGCATTTAAATTTGAAAATGAGAAGGTTTAGAAAACACAAAGTTGGTTTTAATAAATAAGGTACGTTTTTATAGAAATAATTTAGTTCAAGCAATATTATTTAGTTATTGTGTAATTGTTTTCTGTTTATTTTAGGTATTGTCGATGCTTGAAATCCTTCAGCCATCACGATCTGAATCGTTTCAAGAAATGTGAGTTTCCTCTTGTTTAGGCTCAAATTTGTTGAGACGACCAGGATCCATGAGACCTCTTACTGCGCAAGTTTCAGAGACTACCTATCAACACTTGTAGTGAGAATGCCAGACGCCTTTCCTGAGTTTAATGTTTGATTGATGTTAGGAAACAGTTGTAGGATTCACATAATAGCAACACTTTCAGTAAGAATGGCAGACGCTTTTCCTGATTTTAATTAGTTTGATGGATAAACAACTGTAGCAAAATTGATTGCTTCATTCAATCAAGGCAACGCCTGGACAATAACTTGGAACAAGAGTGTATTAGATAAGAGTATGACACTTCCATGCACTCTGATAATGTTACTTTTCCCTTATGCACTCCTGCTTGGAGCAAACCATCTGGGTTTCATCAATTGCTCTGCTCCCGGCCCACACCTGTTTCCTCATCTATATACGTAGATAGCTGCAGAGACCCCCTCCCCCCAGTTTTGGGCAATAATAGGATTTTTCCCTTATGGCGCCCACAATTCAGTTCCCTTACGCCCCCATTTTGTGTTGCCCCCACTTTCGAATCTCGAGCTTTGTCCCTGGCTAGCTGTCTACCTCGGATGGGAATGGCAGAATGTTGCGGCCTACCGGGACAATGCGATTTCAAAACTGTTTGATTTATAATATATACTTAAGAAGTCATTTTGACAGACTTCCGTCAGGAGGACATCGTTTTGGCAGATATAGTTCACCACCTGCTGCAGGTGGTGCCATTGTTTTCGACTTTTCTTAGACTCTTGATCATGCGTGGCAGTATGTAATGAATAATTTATGAGTCCGCCTGAACAAGGTCTGGGTAAAGATTAGGGCAATATATAGTTATTTCTCCAAATAAATCATATAATTATGTTAACGATCGTTGCTTAAATGGAGTCGTGTTTGGTTTGTAATATTAATATTTGAGGTTTAAATTTGGTATTTTAATCACATAGCAAACAGATTGGCTTCTCACCACATTGCCTTATGTGTTTCAGACTAAAATTGTCAGAAATTAACTAGTTTTCACGAAGAATTGAGTATTATTGATTGAATATGAGTTGTTTTTAACATTGACGTTTACGCATAAATAACCATATAAAATGTAAAATTTTTCACATGTCAACGGGCGATTTTACCTTAAAGGCTGGGACATGAGGCGCTACTGCTATGAGTGGTCTGAAACTATTTGGGGCAACTTTTAGGAAAGAAAAAAATTTCTAACAAAGCTTTAACAATACATCATTGTCGTTTGCTATGTGGATCATCCATTTTTCCTTGGTAACGTCCAAGAAAGCAACAAGCCATTTCCAGGAATTTCATCGAAAACTTGCTTTTCAAAAGCGGAGCTGTTTTTGGGCTCACTTCACAATTTTATTGTTATAACACTATAAATTTTACGATGAATAATTTCTCAAAAAAACGTTACAATTCTTTGTATATATAGAAAATATAAATTTTTAAAAAAGTAATTTTTTTGTACTATTTATGTATAAAATTAAAAAAATATCATCGTACTCTTAAAATTCTTTTTGAAAAAATGCTACGAACAAAGAATTATGATTATAACCGCTATAGCAGGTGAAAAAAATAACTAATTTAGAGCTAAAACCTCAATTCTATCGTGTCGATAATTACGGTGGGACAGATGGTTGATAAATTTTAAAACGACCAAATTCTACACACATATTTGGTCAAATATCGGCACGAATGAACAAAACAAACCTTAGCAGATTCCAAAATATAATAGTTCGTATAAACAGAAATCAATCAATCATTTACTAGTAGCTATTAGGAAGAGGAAGAGGGGTACATTACGACGACACCAGATCACCCTTTTTTATAGTATAACGTTTCCCAGTTTCATAAAAGATCTGTGGAATATGTCCAAATTAGAATATCGTGGGTAATTCCCCTTAAGCAACTGGGTCCATCGAACTACAGATACTTACAGACTCAAGTTTTTACCTATTTTTACAACTGTAAGTGATAATGCTAAGATTGATAATACTATCTAAATCACTAAACGTAACAATATCCTCCGCGCAACCCAAATAATGCTCAATTAGTCCACATCCGTATCGCCTGAAACTAAAAAGATGTTTTGGCTGGAAATGCCCTCAAAGCAGTAGACTAACCGCGAAAAGTGATTCAACTACACTTTCAGATCAGCATTTCTTATATAACCGTCGTTTCATGGCTACTTCTGACAAATATGGCTTGCCAAGAATAGAATTATTTCGGTGGGTAGTAGGTATAAGCAGTGGCAAAACACGGCAAATATTGCGAGAGAGACGATTTTAACAGTTTGGCCTAAGTCGTCTTTAGGGACCGGACTTTATAACGTTAGAAAGCAGCCACCAACTTAGGCTTAGTGTATATAGGGCTCTTAGCTTAGGCTAAGGGTTAGGAGGTTTGGCATATCGAGAACGGAATGGTATGCGTTTCATTTCCGCCCCTAAAAGTTACACTGGCAACCAGTTTTATAGCGCAAAAGTGCGTGCGCTAAGTTTTCTAAGCAGCAATCTATGCCTAATGTCAAAAAGTTTTTCGTACATAAACGTATGTTTGTCCAGGAATTCACAGTTGAAAATAAAGCGTCCTGTGTGTGATTCGCGTAATATTACCTGGGTCTCATTTGAATTTAAAAAACCAATTCAATGCAATCCTGATTTGCATTATATCGAAAGGAACTCGATACAAGTTTATTGTTTAAAATACATTACCGCAGCAATCATTTTAAACGTTATCATTTTATGTACGCATGTTTCGCACGATTCCAGCGAGATCCGTCGGCTTAGAGGGGCTGATGGCTCTGGCGGGAATAGTGCATGGGGACACCCGATAATTTTCCTAATTTTCCCGAACAATTTCCTTGAAATTTCTGTAATTTTTTATTACAGGTGCTAAAATTTTCGGAAAATGTCAAGTTTTACACCTATAACAAATAGGGGGATTGCAATCTGCAATCCAGGCTAAGCTTATGATTGGTCTTAAATTTAGACATAGACTTTTGATCAAACTCGAAATTACCTTTCGGTTTGGTGGAGAAAATTTTTATGACATATGCTAGGTGGGGAGGGCGTGTCATGACCCAAATATTTCGCGCTCCTTTGGCGCGGGTTTTGATGTTTCGTGTGTTGAGGGATCCGACGGTAAGGTGTAATCCTAACCCCTATGATGACATATGACCTAGTTTTTAATGATTTATTGATTTTTTTATTATAACGGCGTTTTAGCTACGTTATCACTGAACTGATGCAGTCGGATTTGCACAAAATTATCGTCTCACCACAGCCTTTAAGCGTCGATCATGTCAAAGTCTTTGTCTACCAAATACTTCGCGGTAAGTCCTTGTTATTGTCACTAAGCACGAGCTTACTATTTGTCTTCAATTTAGCTTTATAAATAATTAGCTACGTTATAACTAATTACAAGGAGGCGGGTCAACCCACGATTGCACAGCGCCAGGCATCAGTGCACAAATATGTTTTTCACTATTGCTTTTGCCAGCCTCAAAAACCTTTCCATTCACAGGTCCAACGAATCACAGCATTAGATTGAAATCCACAAAATCATGCGTAGTTTAAAGAAAGATCCCAGGGCATGCAGTTTCATTCCCAAAAGCGCACATTGGTGCCAGGTATAATCAAATAAATCACTTCATCGTTTTCAGTATCCTCAAAAAATAAAATATATTGCAACAAAATATGACGTTAAATCAAAGACAACGAAATCATGCATGGTTCTTGCGGAGGGTGCCAGAAGATACAGTACCATCCCAAAGAGAGAAGAATACCGGCCACAGATGCGTTCAAATAAATCATTTCATTGTTTTCAGCGACCTTGAAAACATTTATAGCGACCATATAATGCTAATTAACAATTACTTAAAAATATGATATATAAATGGTTAAAATGGTATTTTTGGGACAACATTTTGTGTTCCCTATCTCCTTATCCGCGGGTGTGACAAAGTTGTGGATCTGAACAAAGGCGTAAATAAAAGATATGAACATTTTTAACATGAAACCTCATTTTGATATATAACTAAAAATCATTTTCCTTCGGTCGCAAAAATCGAGAGGGACCCTTTTTAAAAGAGGCCCAACATACCCAATGGGTGGCTTACATAGTTGGAGCCTATATGGGGTGACGGTAGGCACTATAATCTATCAAATGGAAAATATCTCATGCGAATATCGTTCTAGAGATATTTAATTTAGAAAAAAATGAGCCGGACGGGCGGACACGGTAAAATTTATCAGTGCATATACAAATAAATCCTTGCTGGCTTGACAATTACTCTCTAACTAAGCAATAGTATTAAATTTTAGTCAAAATATGTTATTTATGCGATAACATTTTGTACACTGAAAAATTTAGATTTTTGAAAATTTTAGCCTCATAACTTTGTGGTTAGGGTATAAAGCAAGTAAACATGAAGGTAATGGTGTTGTATTCCATTTGCTGATATCTTATTAGTAATATATGCTCATAGGAGGAGAAGTATGGGCTACCGATTAAGGCTCCGACTTACCCATACCCAGCCGGATCCGGCTACACCCCTAAGACTTTGGGGTCTGGTCCATGATGCTATTAGCTTGGAAATATATATGAAGGCATTATTGTATGGGAGGGATGCCTCGACGTGTCTTTCTGTTTATATCCTTGGTTTGGGAATGTAGAACATGTGGTTTCAAAAAACCATTGTTAGATTCATGGGTGCTGCTACGGGCGGAGAAAGGAGGCAGGACTAGCTGCCTCAGTTTATCCCAACACAAATTTGTAGGGGAGCCGATTTGCTTACCCGCGGCCCCTTCCCCCAGCTAAATGGTTCTGCCAATTTTGTTCGGAAGTTGCCTTGAAAATTTTTTTGGACCGTCACATTTTCAAAACACCTGAACCCATGACCTGGTAATGTGATAAAGGCGCTCCTTCGCTGACCACCACTATAAAGTGAAGAAAATGTAAATTCATATAGTGAAACTGTAACTGTGCTACTGCTGAGATTGTAAAATGCCTAAAACCAGGACTAGCTGGCTCAATTTATTCCCAAAAAAATTTATAGGGGAGCCTATTTGCACTGCCCCCCCAGCCAAATACCTCGATAACCTTCATGGACCTCCGTTGACATCTTACGATATCCTTAAATGTCGTATTAATCAAAAATTATGAACCCTGTAAAAATAACAACCTAGAAAAAGATTACCAAAACATACCATACAAATGGTCTGTGATACCCGCTGCGCATTTTTCCACCAAATATCTTACTTAATAAATTTTTCCTAATACTTAACTCGGTTACATGATTTGTGACATAATCGCATTCAGAGACGATGTAATGTTTTGGATCATAAAATTAAACATTTCAATCCGGATTTTAAAAATGATTTTGTCTTCAAGATGCCGACTACTAAAACCAATTCCAATCGTCAACAGTCAGGATTTATATCTCGGCAGATAATATCTGAAATGCACTGAAGGAGACTGTCTAGTAGTGTTGGGACTAGTTCCTGGCCTTTTCACCTTTGGTAACCTTCAGTCCACCGGTATCATTTCCCAGCCCCCACATAGGCCTGTTAAAGACAGCAACAATGCCATAATTTTCAAAGAAGCTCATACAAGGACATAAAACCTGGGTGGTGAGAAACGAACCTGGGTCCAGTTACGAGTTTGTCTCGCCAGAAAATTGCTAGCAATCTTGGTCAGCTATCTATCTACACTAAGCGTTTATGTCGGCGAATTTCCAACTACAATAAAAATTGTTGGAGATTAATAATTAAATAACGAGAAGCAAAAAAGAAAAACAAGCAAAACCAGAAACCAGTATATTCATGCCTAACTATTTAATAAATAGCCATTATACTAGTCGCCGCAAAATTATAATGCAAAAACGAGAAGAAATTCGTTTGAACCATCGGCGTCGCAAACTTCAGTTCGCACCTGGCCAAAAGTAGTAAAAAGCATAACTAGGTGACTATATCTTTGTATCAAACTGGCATAATGGGTAATGCTTCTTTTCTACAAGGTTGTGGATTCGTTACAAAAATTGCTTATTTTTCTCGAATTTACTTCACTAAATCCCAAAGGATGGTAGGAATATAAAAAAACTAATAATAACCGATATTGATGCACGCGTATAACGGTTTGATTTTCGTTCTCGTGGCACGGTACTCCCAGAAGGAGAGCACACCACATCCTCCCTACCCACACCCTGGCCGCGTGGCCGAGTGGTTAGAACGCCTGCTTCATAATCGTGAAGTCAGGAGTTCGAATCCAGTGGTCGCGCTAATCTCCTTGGGCAAGGGACTCAGCCACAATTTCTTCGCAGTACCTATGCGTTAAACAGGTACTAGACTTTGGTCTAGGCGGATAAGATGATGGATGGTGTAAAGGGCAATCATCATCACAATGCTTCGGCATAATAACCCGGATTGTCACATAGTGCCAATTGCATGTTTATCCAACTTTACCCACACCCCTCCCTCAGGTATTTTTTTTCGCATTTACATCCTTGTTTAGTTGTTATTTTTTTGTTTTAACCCCATTCCAGATCAGGCGGTGTTATTTCAAGAGGCAATTTCTTTTGAATATTCCGTTTCTTAAACTCTTTTTGTTAATTTTATTCTGTGTGAAAATGGTGCTGTCGTAGTCGATCATTGTTTGTTATCGTGTGGCACTCATTTGTAGCACGAGTGACGTCATTTTAAGTTAAACAAGTTTTTTCATATTCTTTTTTCTTTCTTTCATTGCAAAAAAAGACTGCTGTTCTATTTTTCGTGAATGCGGAAACACTTATAAAATATATATCAGCTGTCTTTTTACACGTTTAGTGTAATAATTCTATTGCCAAAATAGAAATTATCGGACGGAAACAAACGTTTTTGTGACGTCATATAATAGTTTGGGGTTGATATATGTAAATAAATTAATAAAAATAAAATATTTGAAAATAATACACATACAATAGAAATATTTAACCTTTTCATTAGTGAACAAGAAATGTACTTTGTACAATCATGAAGAAGCTTTTGTTCCAACCGCAGATTGAACCTAGGTAGCTCGGGTGCCAGTCTTGTACGCTAGCCACTTTGCTATATAGATATTGGTGGTGTTGCTCGGTTCCTTAAGGAAGCTCTCAACGCGAACGAAAAAAACGGAAGCCTGACCGACAATTTCAACAATTTACGCGCTATTAAATGTACGCTGAGACAAATGTGTCAATATCCGTACGAAAGTGGTTTAATAATGTAATATATATAATTTAAAAAGTGCGTGTGTAAGATAACAACGGATAGATAATGTTTTTAAAAGTTTACAATTATGTAAACTCCAGAGTATTGGGTCAATGTATCCACAGATTTTGTCAATATAAGGAAAGTATCATAAATTGCAAACACATATTTCGGAAAATATTTATTGTGTGAAAAAAATTAGTTTCCAATTAATTGTGTGAATTTCCAATTAATTGTGTGAATTTTGACTGTGTGAATTTCCAATTAATTGTGTTTGTGTATAAATTTTCGCTTAAAATATTTAATTCTAATCAATTTTAGGCCTTCGATATTTACATTCCGCACATATTCTTCATCGTGATATTAAACCCGGAAATCTCCTCGTCAACAGCAATTGCATTCTCAAGGTAAATGCTCAATCTCATTTAAAATTCAAAACATGATTTAAAAATTATGTTAATTTTTATTTAATTTTCATTTTTTTCTAATATAAGGTAAGTCCCAGGTAAGTTATGCTGTTTATGTTTCGTTACCGATCATTGGGTTTGATAAACTTTATCATAAAATTGACCAAAACTTGAACAAAATTATATTTAAACTATGACAAAACTTCGAATATGGTATATTTCGTGTTACAGTGCCAATGCCAAGCAGATTATATATCTTTCGGTTGGTTGTTTCAGACCCGATTACAACGTATATATTTTGTAAATATAGAAAAATCGGTATTTTTATAGGAGAATGGCTTGCAGTCACCAAACATCACATTATGGCAGAGCTGAACGACGTTTTCGACTTTATACTACGCTGTCCAAATATCTTCTGGTAGTTGCGGGCTTGAATGTTTGTGTAGTGTAGCTAAAATTTCAATATTATTCCGCGATGCTATCAATCTTAATAATTCGTTTCAATCGTTGGTTTCTAAGTTGAGTGCAAAATATCAGCTATAGATTTGAAACATCTTTCCCTTCCTTACTTTGTCATGTAAAACGAATGTCCTAAAACCAAGTGTTCATGCAGAACGAATGTCCTAAAATAAAGTGTTCATGCAGAACGAATGTCCTTAAATCAAGTGTTCATGCAGAACGAATGTGCTAAAATCAAGTGTTCATGCAGAACGAATATGCTAAAATCAAGTTTTCATGCAAAACTTATGTCCTAAAATCAAGTGTTCATGCAAAACTAATGTCCTAAAATCAAATGTTCAAGCAAAACGAATGTCCTAAAATCAAGTGTTCAAGCAAAACGAATGTGCTAAAATCAAGTGTTCATGCAAAACGAATGTCGCAAATCAAGTGTTCATGCAAAACGAATGACCTACAATCAAGTGTTCATGCAAAACTTATGTCCTAAAATCAAGTGTTCATGCAAAACTAATGTCCTAAAATCAAGTGTTCATGCAAAACGAATGTACCAAAATCAAGTGTTCATGCAAAACGAATGTCCTAAAATCAAGTGTTCAAGCAAAACGAATGTGCTAAAATCAAGTGTTCATGCAAAACGAATGTCGCAAATCAAGTGTTCATGCAAAACGAATGTCCTACAATCAAGTGTTCATGCAAAACTTATGTCCTAAAATCAAGTGTTCATGCAAAACGAATGTCCTACAATCAAGTGTTCATGCAAAACGAATGTACCAAAATCAAGTGTTCATGCAAAACGAATGTCCTAAAATCAAGTGTTCAAGCAAAACGAATGTCCCAAAATCAC